>JARYHS010012421.1:0-12865 GCA_031002005.1 Vandiemenella viatica
GAGAAATCATTTACAGGGTCTGGGGAACTTAATCGTCATCTGCGGTTTCATTTGTAAAACGCCAGTTTTTAGCGATATTTGTGAGAAATTGTTTTCAGTCTGGGAATCTCAAACGTCATTTAAGAGTGGCGCATCGAAGGAAAATGTTGACCATGACCGCAAGCTGGCACTTGATTAGAATTACAGTACTTTAAATGCACTTTGAGAATTCAGTGTGGTGTGAAGCCACCTCGTCCTGGGATCAGACACTTTAAAAATCGCGGCATCGAACAAAGCGAGCCTGGAAATGCTGCTGATGTTTGGAGGCGGGTTCACACATCGTCTACTGTGTTCGCAGGAGTGATCAGAATGTAAAAGTTGCTAACCTGTCATATCCCATACATGTGCGATGGGTGACATGTCAGGTGAACGTGCAGGCCAGAGAAACAGTGATACCCGTCGTCCCTATACCTTACGCCGGAAATAAATTGCACCTTGTAAGGTAATGGTTATCAACATATAATTATCAACTTTTGTACGTGCGTATTTGACACGAGTTAAATCTGTCTTTGGAGTAAGGAACAATGAATTCTCCGTGAAATAATCGCTTTAGAGTCCGAATTAAGAAAAGAAAGGGGATGGGGTAATTGTTATATTGATTTAAAAATACGAAAAAAAGTTTTGAGTTGGAGGCGAAGGGAATATTAATAACTGGTTATAGATGCAACAGAACCGTTTAATGTAAACAAATGGGTGAGCGGTAACGCTTTGTCCTCGCATTCGGAAGGAGTGGGTTTCATTTCCCGTCTGACCATCACGATTTGGGTTTTCCCTGGTTTCCCTAAATCACTCCAAGACAATATTGGAATGATTCCTTCAAAATGCCATGGAGGAATTCCATGCCCGCTCCTTGCCCTCAGTCCTTTCCCCCCTTTAATGACGTCAACGAGGTGTAAAGCCGTAAACAAAATAAAAGGAGCTGTCTGAAATTAAACTGTAGAATCAAGTTAATTTATTAATTTGTACTGGATTTGTGCTACAATAATGGTAAGCTTACATCAGCTAAAATATATAACACTTGTATGAACTGACCAATGTAATCCAAGACAGCACCGACGAAAACTGAACCTTTAGGAAACACAACTACATTTTAATCATCACGCACAAAGGTTACTAGGAAAATACCAAAGGGATTTAAGCCCCATCGCAATTAATAATAATCTGTGCTTTATTCTTCATATTTCTTTAATGAGAGAAAAAAATTGATTAAAAATTGATTTATCTAGATGAATAACAAAAAGTACATGCAAATTATTATTGGTTTGATAGAATGAGAGAACGACAGTTAACAATTTAAAATTTACCTTGTTACGTCATTTTACCGACAGAAACTGAAAGTAAATGTGATCGCTTGGAACTAGTAGTATCTTTGTACAGACTGTTATCTACCAGCTGTTTGTGCGTCGTTTGTTTGCTGTAGCTTGCTTGGAATATTGTGTATTATTCTCTCAAGACGTCACGAGGAGGTGATATGGAGCCAATAGAGGCTGTTTATATTAAGGAAGAGGTGGGTCTGTGCCTTTTATCTGTCTATGGAGTTGTACAGTACACACATAGCTGATTGCTGTCCTATAACATGGACGAGCCTTTCATTCCTGATTTAATGTGAGAGTTTATTGTTATTTTCCTGAATGTGGCTAATGTACATTCACGAGTTGACCACATTTTCTCTATTAACTCGTACAATCTAAATGACATGAAGTTTACCTTACTTATAAATATGTCTTGTTTTTATCAGTTGGAATGTATGAACAAATTCCCTTACAGTAACTATGAACGTAAGCATTAGTTTGTCAACATACGGTAATGACTCAGTGTCGAAATCTTAAATTAGTTACTCAGTACTATTTGCAGCTGTCTGGCAGCACATTTAGATAATGAAATTGAATCACTTTGTATGTGCTGTACGATGATTTCTGTCCAGGAGTTTTTTGTCTGTATTTATGATTATCCGATCAGCAATACGTTACAGATGACTCAAGTTTGTATGGACTATTTGTGGGAAAGCTGTTTACTCGAATACCTTACTCTTCTGTTTCAGTTAGTAGTCGTAATTCTGACTGTGTTTCAATTTATATGTATATATATATATATAGCAATGATTAACAGATCCTAGGTAAAATCACAAACTGTGAAAAAATAAAATAGCTTGGTCATATAATTTACTGTGAGTGAATTTCCATCATTTAGTATTTTCTTATTGCTTACAGCAGGTATGAACAAAAGTTTTATGGACAATACACATATTGCATTAGAAAGAAATAAGTTTATCTTTGCTGTCAGTGCCTGTTTCAATAAAATGATGAATTATGCTTTCCTCCAAATGATATAGTTGCGATGACTCATTTTATCACTTCCATGTTTGTTTATATTATACGGAATAATAGAAAAGTAAAGTTAAAAATGAATAACTGATCAAGATATATTCTTCTGAATAATAGAAAAGTAAAGTTAAAAATGAATAATTGAACAAGATTGTTGAGATATGTACAATTTGAAAATTATATGTAGTGAAATGGATGAAGTTGTAATGATATTTAGGTTGTTTAGTATGGCAGTTAATATACAGTCAAAAGCAATAATGGACGGGTACCATTGCATAATAGCAATAATTTGTTTTACCAACTGCGGCTTTTGGTATGTGATTGTTCAATTACACTATTTACCTTAATTCTTGATCTTACATTCTTGGACTTGTTAAGGCTTTATATCATGGCTGGATCAACTGTTGTAATTTGTGCTGCGTCTCTCTGGCAGGTATAAACACTTCTTGTGAAAGGCTATTCATATCTGCCACAATAATTTTGCAACACTATTTATTTATGTCAATTTTTTTTGTGATTTTGTGACCTAATATTTAACAAAGATAGCTTTTGCCCTTTTCCTGGGCATTGAGGGAGCAGAGATAGAGTTAGGTATACATGTATATTTCCATGACTTTTCGCACCCGAATGGCAAATTATAATAATTTAATTATAATTATAATAAATTTATTTCCTTGCCAGTAGGTTTACAGAATTGGAACATTTTACACATTTATAATCTCTATAAATTCTCAACTATTTTAACAACATACATAGTTATTACATCTGAATTCAACAATTAATACTTAAAATATGGCTACTTTCAAACACTAATTTACATATGTTCAATGGTTATGACAGAAAGTCTATCATACATTAAAATTTTCTTATGGAATATAGTACCTTATTAGCTAAATAAATTTTTAATTTCCTTTTGAATTCTACACCACTTAACAATTTGATTTCCTTACGGAGTTTGTTATACAGTATTACCCCTTTCTTGAATGGATCTTGTTCCGCATATTGTTTGTTAACTCTCAGATGGAAGTAGTTGTCCTGACCTCTTGTTCTGTGGTTATGGATGCAATGATTGTATACAGTTTTTCTTGGGCTCTTTACCATCATGAAAAACTACACAACCATTGCATCCATAACCACAGAACAAGAGGTCAGGACTCCGTGATTTTTGTGATTCTATAGCTGCTGAGAAGACCATTCTTCATAGAACAGCAAATTCATTTGATGGCAGTCTTAACATGTCATTGGAGCTATTACAATGAGTTGGCATTACTCTCCACTCATAGATAAAATATTTTCATGTAGTTAGCACTCAATCACTATACTAACTGAGTGAGGCGACTTGTGTACTAAGTATTGCACAAGTAATTCTTTCTTATATTTGTAAATCATCCTAAACAAGTATCCTATAAAAGTCCACATTTCACTGTGTGGCACATGGTGTTTCTCATGGCATATTCTTAACATTTATTTGGAAGATTTTAGTAAATTACCACTAGTGTAGCAATTTAGTTGTTTGTTCTGAACTGCAAAAGATAGTATTCTTCCAAACACAATAGTTTGCCGCAATGTGGGTGAATGTTAGATTATTTCATAACTTTTACAGTTCACTACACGCACTGGTATATACTTCTGATTGTGCACAGTCTTAAGTCGTGTTGTATCAGACAACAGAATTGGAAATAATGATGTAAAGGTGGAGTAAATAATTAATCTAGTCTCCTTCTGAGATTTTGGGAAAATATTCTCTGACTTAAATAGTTTGCTTAAAAAAGGAAGTTGGTGTCCAGAAATAACATAAATGCATTCATCACTGAAGTTATTAGATGATAGTTTATTCACTCGTTCAAACATTGCTCGGCTGGTATCAGACGATTGCTAAGGTTACTAGTATAATAATGGACTACAATCTGAATTCAGTTTGCAGGTTGGAAAACAGGAACTGATGCACATTAATTGCAGCAATCACTCTCAAAACATAGTTCATCATTTACTCCTCACTCTGATTCATCACTCGCGTGTGCGGTATCCGCCGTTACAAATTGCGTCCAATAGCCATATGGCAGCTTCCTTCACCACACTAGCCAAGTACTTCCCAATCAGACAAATTCAAGAATAATATTGATTAAGTCAGACATGGTAGACCATCACTTTAGTCTTTCAGCCAGTCATGACCAACCCTTACTATGAAGTGCTCTCTTTAGCATATCCTCAATTTCCACTTGAAATACACACCAGATTCTTCTCTCCATCAGCCTCTCCACTACTCCTCACATGCCTTACTATACTGACTTTCAATCTCTTTCTTGTATCCTTTGTATCCACCTCTCTGTAACCTGGACCAAAATCATTATCTAGGGGAGTCTGAACACTCATATTACACTAGCCAGTCCTTTAAGTGACTCTGCTGTTACACTATTTTTCCATTTTGAAGTTAGTACCTCTATACTCAACCACTTATTTGCCCACTGACTTGTTCCCATAATATGCAGTTACTTTTATGCTTCCAGTACTTCCTAATGATAAAAAAAATCGCTGTCCTGAAACTTGTATTAGTAGGAGATAATTGTAATTGGTTTGGTAGTTTGTCTTATACAAGGTGATATATTTGCCAGTAATGGGCAGTACTGTGGAGTTAGCTCTAGGTGTCTTGCCAAGGTTATTTTAAAAAGGATAAAAAAAGCCATTTTGTGGAGTAAACTAGCAGTTTATTTGTAGTGTTCCTACTTTTAAAAGTGATGGTAACTGTTTCAGTTCCTGATACTGGATTTTTTACAGTCATCAGTTGTAACCTTACCAGCTTGCTTAGAATGTATAAAGTTTAATTCTCATGCCTTGCATTCATGCAGACATAGGGTTGAATCTCATTCAGACCATCTAGATTGTGGTTTGCCATAGTTTCCCAAAATATTTATAGATGAGTAATAGCTTCTTTACTTCAAAACCACATAGTTCAATTCATTCCTTTTCCCCAATCCTCTCACAGCTGCAATAATAATAATAATAATAAAAAACTTCTATGTGAATGTAAGCTAAAATCACCCATAATCTGTATTTCGTTTTAAATTGAACGTTTTTGAGGAAAGTATCTGACTGTTCTAACTCTGATACACTGACTTAGTAGGCTTCCTGTAGTATCAATACAATATTTGTTATTTGATACAGATCTGTGACCAGTACCTTGAAATTATCTAATCGTCACCACTAACCTCAACTTGAAATCTCTTATTATCATAAGTAAATTTTCGTATTTTCTCGGCCAACCTCCAAAGTAATATTCAGAATTTCATTTACTTTTGACATTCTGTGTTAAGAAATGGTGGAAACTCATTCAAGTCATCTGTGTTTATATTTCTCCAATTTCATTGTAATTGACTATGTAGATATATCTCTCAACTCTCTCATTTATGAAATGTCTTATCAATTTATCAAATAGAAAATTTAAAATTTCCTTCACAGTTGAATAAATTTATGTGTGAGTAGCATCATTAAGCCAGCCATTTACAGTAACATCCTGTGGCCCTGCATCTGGTATTTATTTTCAATGGTTCCCAAAATTTGGTCCAGGTGGTAGCAAGATGGTTCCTTCATTATTATTATTACCAGTTTCCTATCTTCTTTGCATAGATTCCTCTATTGGCTTTAAAGGCCTTTCTGTAGAGAAGGTGTATACCACTAACAAAATACTAAGTTTTTGTATTGCCTGTAATATTTAGTTGAATGGGATATATTTGGCAGAGCATTTCATAAATCAAAGAGAGTGTATGTATACTTTAACCTCCAAAAGATGTTAGTAAAAAGTTTTCTTGCAGCTATTTATGGATTTTTCCCTCTGTTAAACCATTATTTGTATCGATTTGAATAATTGAAACTGTAATGTTTAAATTGAATGGATTTTGGTTGTGGAAGTTACTTTTGTTTCCTGTGACAAGGACAGTACAATTTGTGATTATTTGGTGTTATTTATATTTGGTTTGGTTATACTAGATTTTAAAGACTTTCCATTTATTAATATTAGTGTTTTATTTCTTTTACCAATGTTTATTGTTTTTTGTACTTAAATTATTATCAGTAGTTTCATTTTCTGATTTTATGAGTAGGTTTTCTATCTTTTTTCAGGATATTTCAGAGGACAATTCACAAGAAGATTCAGTACTGGTACCAATTCTTGATGGGTATGCCATTTTCCTGTTATTAACAGTTGCTAGTTGTCTCTAGATTAATGGTACTCTAAAGTTGAATTAACTTGTTTCACAATCTAAAATATGTGTGGTTGTATTTAATATACTGCCTCTGTGCTGTGTTGAACCATTTTCCCATGATTGTTAAGATGTAAAATTAACACCACAACTGTCGGATTCTGAACGGTGCATTTTATCATTTTTTTCCCCATGTTTAAATGATGCTAAGTAACTGAATTCTTTATGATAGTTAGGAATTTAGGATTCATTTAATAATGAATTCATGTCTCCCTTGTTCTTTACTTTTATTATTCATAATCTATTTTATTTTTCAGTTTTATATCCCCCCCTAAAGCTTCTCTGTTTGGTTCCCTTAATTTAAACTGAGTGTGTGGTAGGTGTAATAGTACATAAGATCGAAGTTTTTCTTGGTGTTGAGAACTGATAAACTCTTCTTAGGAGACTAGCCAAGTAATCAAGGTGGTTTCGTCGATCTGAAACTCCGTCGCCATCTCTATCAGAATATGGCGACAGAGTTTCAGATCGTCGAAATATTGTATGAAAACACCTGATTACTCGGCTAGTCTCCCAAGGAGACTATATCAAGGTGTAATATTATTGTTGAGATTACTTGTTAATCTCATTGACATAGCCAATACCCCTGTTTAAACATTGTTTTCATGACTCCATCTGGATGAAAATCTCCTGAGATTACAACACAACTTGTACAATGATCCCTTCAAGATAATAATATTTTTTGTTTTCTTAAACCACTTAGGTTGTGGTTTAAGGGAAAGTATTCTAACTAGTAAACATAGTTTTATTTATGTTTGAAATTCGTCTTGTAGACTCATATTTTTAAATAATATTTTTCTGGTTTCTATCTCTAGCATTGTAGGATCAATTTTAAATTCCACTAATTGTTAGTTTTTATTCCTTTTTCTTCTTCAGAATTTTAGGATAGTAAAATATGTAGTCTTCGAGTACTCATATTACAATGAAGTTTCTTGTTTATTTTTATTTTGGGTTTATCTTAACTTGTTTTCTTCAGTATAATGTAATTTACCAATATTATAATACAGTACATTCGTATATCCTTTTATCTTCTTAATCATATAAAATATACTATTCTGACAGTTTGTTCTTGCGTTGCTCTTACTATACACAGGCAAGCACAATAGGCTTCTGTACAAAGATTATTTCTCGCTTACCAGCGTTCCTGATATGGTGTTAAGTGGTTCCTACTTGTCGCTTAAAATTATATGTTTTGAGGGAGGCGGCCTTAGGGGGTGGCGAGCAGGACAATCGCCTGGGGCCTCGCTCTTGCATGGGCCTCGTGCAGCAACCCAACGAGAAAAAAAGTTTATATTTAAAACTTCTTATTTTAGCCTTACTATTTGTTACAACAGTAAAAGTTTATTAATTCATAGTAAAGTATAAATTAATAATAATAAGTGCCTAAATAAAATTTCTCATTTAATTATTCAATGTCACATTCGTATAAAAGTAAGATTAACGATATCAAAATTACTTAACTCATCTGTAAATAATATTTTTTGTAATTTTACTACTAAACACGATTGAAAAAATCATTACTATTTGAAGTTCGCGCCTCTTGCAACCCACTTGAATGCTTGGTTTTGTTACTTCCATCGTGTTCGTGATTTTGCCGTGTTTCGTTTCGTTGTCGCCTTAAGGCCCATTTCACACTAGCGGTCAGGTCAGATCAGCTCAGCTCACGATCCAGGATAGCATTCACACAACGGTCAGCTCAGCTCAGGTCAGATCAATTAGTAGACGAGGCCATTTCATTTCAGTTGCACTTAGTGAACAATGCCGTTTTCTACCCCAGCGTCAATTAAATTGCAATGATTTTGGATCAAGAGCCTAAAAATACGTCAAGATCAAAAAGAGTATGGTTCTGGGTGCATCCAGAGTTTCAAACGCAAACAGATCAAGAGAAAAAAAGTTCTAACTACCGGTTATGCCTTGCAAGACGAGTTGTGGGAAATGCTTTTCATATTTTATGGCTCAAAGATTTCGAATTTATTTTAGAAAAATTATTCTGCTCCAGGATTAATTGATAACATAAATTCAAAATGTATTTTGCACAATTATTTACGGAAGGATAAAATTTCATGTCATGTCAAAAGTGAATTTCAGGATGAGCGAGAGAAACCCTGCTTTAAAAATATTCTTTGTTTGTGTACAGAAGCATTTGATTCAGAAAATAAATTCACAATATTTTTTTTTTTAAATTCGAAAAAAGGATCTGTATCTTGGCAGTACTAAAATGTGTAATAATATTTGTATTTATATTAAAGTTTGCTGACTTTAGAATAAACAGAAATCGTTAAAACATTAATTTTTTTATTTATTCCTCTTTTTTTTATTGCTCACGAGCATAGTTTTCAGACGTTCATCGCCCATTTGATCTGACTTGACCTGACCGTTGCTCGTCAAAAATCGCTAT
Source organism: Vandiemenella viatica (assembly GCA_031002005.1). Lineage (NCBI taxonomy): Eukaryota > Metazoa > Arthropoda > Insecta > Orthoptera > Morabidae > Vandiemenella > Vandiemenella viatica. The sequence continues at coordinate 9,015 of JARYHS010012421.1, forward strand.
ACACGTAATCCAATGGGAGCATTCACACTATGCGGTCCGCTCAGATCAGGGCAAGGCAGGTCAAACCGAAGATCGCGCCGCCACCGATTAACAACGTCAAGACCTGAGCTGAGCTGACCGCTAGTGTGAATGGGTCTTTCTGCTTGTTTTGCTAGAGCTGTTAGTTGGCGACACATTTGACGGATACTGGTCCGCGCCGACAGTCAGCTGAGTGGCGTCTCGCTCCTCACGTGCTCACACTTGCCCGTACCTAGTCTTCAGTTTTCCTTAACGTTGTCACGTGGTTGTTTCACGGAATCAATGTTCAAAAATTTCCGTAAAAGTGAGTTGCGTAAGCATACTTTATTAACTTCGAAACTAACAAAGTACGTTAAATTACTTTGCTTACCTGACTCACGTTATCACCTCACTGGTATTCAAACCCAGTCTTCACAAGCCATCATTCTTTCGCACACTATACAGGATTGAAAGATTCTCGCGTTTCTGATCACAATGATATGTCAAACGTCAATCGCTTCGCACTTGACGTGTTTCTTCTGTTTTTGGTTACTTTCGATATTTTTTATTAATAAAGAATGACATCATATAATATAATTTAAATACAAACTGTAAAGATGCTGTATAAAATTCCAAGTAATCTCAAAGACCTCGTCACAGAGTTTCTTACCAGCTGCGCCATAGAGCACCTCTTTGGTAGCCATATAACTCACTCTGGTAATTCTACCAAGAAAAGGAGATCTACAGTTTAATATAGAATTCCAACTACGGAGTATGCTAGTATTTCATATTAACAAATCAATGGGATTTTAATCGGGGATCCTCAACACCCCAATCGAACCCCATAGCCATCTAAGACATTAGGCAAGATATATAAGTAATGAAACATATGTTGCCAAACATAATAAATTAAATGTACTCTTTCTGTATATGTACTTTGTTAAAAGTAGTGGGTTCGCGATAAGATTTACGCTATGATGGCTGACTGGGTATCTCGATTTTTTTTTATTTATTGGCTTTACGCCTCGTCGACGTCATTATAGACTGGATAGGACTGGAGACAAGGAACGGGAGGAATTCGGCCTTGGTTTTTTGAAAGAAGCGTCCCTGCATTCGCCTGGAGTGATTTGGGGAAAGCATAGAAAACCCAAAACTGGATGTCCGGACGGGGATTCGAACCGGCGTCCTCCCGAATGCGAAGCCAGAGTGTTAACCACTCACCCACCACGCTCTCGAGAGTGCAACACGCAAGATGTTGAACTGAGACTGAAAATGATCAAAATTGCTCCTAAAATCTACTCAGCTTGCTGCAAGCAACAAGCCCAGTCAGCAAATTAATAAAATATTACGCTTTGTGTCTGTATGACTTTTTTTAGACAAAAAACAGTTGTTTTTATATATAAAAAAACTGTTTTTAAACGGAGTTCGCCACTGCTTTTGTGTATTCATAGGGGTACGTGGAGCTAAACCCTGCTTTAGAATTACGCAACCACACCGTCAAAAAGTAAACCAAACTAATGATGGCAAAGTGACGGCCACGCCAATAATAAGAGAAGTGTAGTTGCGGTCACTTTGCGGACCAGTATAGTGTGGCCCGACCTGTATACGTTACATAATCGTTTGTAGGGCACATATCTTTCAGTAAGTAAATAAAAATTAAAATATCTTAAGTTTTAGTATACCTTATGTCATTAAAATTACTTAATAGTAAAGAGTGAGTTGTTAAAAAAACCTGGGTAAAACTACTTTGTAAATTATTTCTGAGTTATTTTTATGTGCAAAACAAGATTTATGAAATGAGTTCGCGTGATCGTGATGTCGGTAGAAAATTTGAGTCGGTTAGTTCAAAAAGGAAATGAGCTATCAAAAGAAAGCTGGTCTTAGGAAAAGCACAAACATTATTTTAAAATCCTTGCGTATATCTTTCAAGGTATTTATATACCTTAGTTCATCATCATTAATAATTTGTCGTCTTTATGATTTGTTAACTTTTATAAATCTTCTTATATAATATTTTAAAATAAAAAATTTATTTATTTATAACTTGTGCATTTCTCGTCAATCATAAGAAATACCTGCTTTCGGTTCACATACTTTACACGAAGGACAAGGGCCTCGCGAAAATATGCCGCCCTGAACCTCACGTTAGCTAAGGCCTCCACTGTAATAGAACTTTGTATGTTTAGCATTTGACACTTTTAAATCACTTACAAAACCTAAAAAGGAGCCGTGCATGTATACATTAAACTACCTAATAGAAATAGTTATAGCTTAATATCTAGTGTAGGGATATATTGGTGTTCCATACAAGAAGTCTTTGGGATCACTTTGATATCACTGTTGATGCTGCCAGCCTAAAGTATTTGAAATAGTCACAGAGATGATTTATGGGATTTTAAACAATTGTTTGCTCGAAGAGTAATATTACAGTGAACCGTTAGCTCAGAGTTCTTGATTTTAAAGAACAACTGTATAAGTACTGTCACAATATGGCCGGTTACACACCGCAGCGGAAATTTAACCGCCGCCGCCTACAGAATTTTGGGAGTTTACACATTCAGCGGTAGAACTGCCGCTACTATTTTAGCAGTGAAGCTTCCGCTGCTATGAAGAGCTGGGAAAAGGTGGCGTGTTTGGTCGTCAGTACTTTGTTTTTGCTGCTATGAGTTTCAGTTTGTGAAATTAGAAGTTAATTTGGCGTTTATTACTTCGTAGATAGGTTTTAAAGTTGTTATTTTGACGGTTCTGTCGCCATAGAAATAGGAAAAGAAAAAAATCAAAGGAGAACAAAATATTTGATGAACGATGACACCATGTTTTTCAATTATTTTGGGATGCTCATTTCGACAATTGTTTGGGAAACTAAATTATTTCAATCAGAGGAGGAATACCCAGTTGATGAATTGAATTCAGCGTGTGGAAATGCTGATAATCACCTAGAAGTAAGCAGATTTCTCATGGGCCCACTACAGATAAACATTTAATTTTATATAATTCAAATCCGCTATATTTATTTTAATTAGGATTAAAACTCCTTGAGGTGAATACGAATAGGTGTACCAGAAAAGTTTGAGAAATACACCATGCCATATAATGGCTAAGGCATTTATTTGTAACTAATACATATACTTCATTGTGTAATCAACTCATCACTGTTGAGTTTGATCTAGACTGCTTTATACTTACAAACACAGTCGATTAGTTAAACTTTTGTGTGTAGTTTAGAACTAGTTGTTTTAATTACTATTGCTTTAAAAAAATCGAAAGTAAATGGCGAATTTACTGTACTGAACAGCTTGTCTCAGTGTATTCGTCACTGCTGTGTGAAAAATTTCGATCTAATGTTGGAAGTGTTCCTTGGCAAATATATAAGATATAAGGACACAATTATATAATATGAAACATAATCTTTCTCAAATATGATTCAACATTTTTCAAGTTTTAGTTGGAGCTGTAAAAATGTGCGTAAATATGTGATCCAAAGTTTACTTCATCCTCATTTCCCAGTTCATCAAAATCATTCCGAATTTCAAGGTGCACTGCTTTCCAAGCATTTCTGGTTGTGTCCCGATTTTGAATCTAATGTTTTGTCTCATAAAACTGGTCTCGCTTCTACCAACGAAATGAGATCACTTATCTAATTCAAAAAATCTTAACTTTACACAGACTGAAGTCGCACAAGTGGTTAAAAATCCTCCAAGCGTGTAAGAGCCTATCTGGTCACCTGGGCAACTGTCTGGACTGCGCCGGTTAAATTACTGCGGCTGCATACCTGCTGTCGACGGCAACTCTGCCGCCGGTTTTTCCCTACCGCCCAGTGTATAAATCCAATTTGACCCCTTCGCGCCACTACT
>JARYHS010012426.1:0-11993 GCA_031002005.1 Vandiemenella viatica
AATGTGCAAAATCAATATCAGTTAATAGAATGAAGAACCAAAAGTCATGTGATAGCTCTTAATATCGCGTGGGATCACGTTCCCTCCTGTACAGCAACCCGACGTAGCATTGACTCTAGTCGCCGGAAGTTACCTGAGGAAATATTCATCCTTGTTTACTCTACAGCCGTCGATAATTGCGAATGTGTTGCCGACGTAGGACGTTTTACACTAACTGACCTTACAATCACGTCGCAGATATGTTCGACTGAAATCATATTTGGTGATCTAGGTGACCAAAACATTCGCTGAAACTGTCCAAAACGTTTTTCAAAACAAACGTCAACTATTTTGGCCCTGTGACTTGATGCATCACTGAGAATAGTCTCCAGGTAATTGAACATAAACATTTCCAGTCAATAGTTGGTTCATTTTGACCATAGATCCCACTACCTGCTACATAAACACAGTCCATACCAGGATGGAACCACAACCAGCTGGCATAGCGTCTTTCCTGACAACCAGGGTCCAATGGTCTCGTGGGGTTAGCGCTACATGTGAAACCTGCCATCAAATCTTACCAAATGAAATCGTGACTCACCGTCTGACCACGCAACCTTTGTCCAGGTATCTTGAGTCCAACCAACAAGATCTCGAATCCAAGAGAGGAGCTTGTAAGACTATTGCCTTTCTTGGGGTTGACATGATACTTACTTACTGTAGACCGAACTTCGTGCTTGCTAAAGTTTTAATTACTAACATACAGCACTGGAAGCCGGATAAATGAGTTCGTAGTCGCCGCCGGTCGCCAGATAGGGTCCAAACCAGTCCGATAAAAGTGTGAGGATAACTAATTAAGAGAAATATTCAAGTATTAAGTAATGAAAATAGGTTCTCCACACATTTATTAGAATAAAGTACACATCGAACCAGTTGGCCACTATCAGAATTTAGATGATAAGGCTATTGAAACTTCGTAATCCGTCGATTGCAAGATTCTTAGAAAAAAAAGGAAAGTTATTAATCCAAATCAGTCCACACTAAATTACTTTCGATGCCACACTTCACAGTTCTCGTATCTCAACACACTGTTCAAATCAATTTAAAACATACGTCGCAATGGTTAAACTAGTTCATTCATTCTTCTTACTTCTTGCTACACCCGCACAGTTAGTATAGCGTCTCACATTACGCGACGCGAGCCGTCCGCTACCAAGCCTCGATAACGACTGACTCTAAACAATGTAGTCATGCGCTCACTTCGGAGCGGCGGAATGCTACTGTTATGTTACATTCCCCAACTACCAATTTGTGATAATTGTTCAGGTTTTTTTCCAAAAGAAACTGAAGAATTACCATTACAATAAAAAGAAAATTTACAAATACCAAGTTTCAAACTCTCGAGTGTGGCCAACCTACTAACATAAGATACACAAAGCCATTTAACATATTTAAATAAAAAAAACAGGCACACAAACAACATCAAGAAAACATATAAAAAAAATACAGGAAGGAACCACATGAAATTGTTATAGTTTTCGTGGTCACAGTTCTCAAATAGACTGTCAGCTCTCAAGAAAATAAAACTGAAAAGAAAGAACATATATACACCATGACAAAAATAATATTTTCGCTTCTACCGTAGGCTCTATGGGTGGAGTCCTCGGTTGCGACACTGGTAGAGGTCATTAACCTCTATACGACTTTTGTCGAAGCACTTCACGCACTACACTGCACTACACGTAGCCTACTGTTGTTGCTGCTGCTGCTTTGGCATTTTTTCAGGCAGGGTACGAGAGTGGAAATGTGGATTTAGTTTACTGGCTAGCCGGAAAAAAAAAAATTAAAGATTTGTTCGCCGCAGCGATGAGGTAATTGGCATACGCCAAATAAAAATTAGAAAAAAAATAAGGATAAAGGGTGTCCCCTTCTTTTAGTCAGATAAGTCTTCTGGTAACATTTTGTAGGGTTTAAGGGAAGTAACATTGAAAGTACCCCTGATACTTTGACCAACAGGGTACAATAATAAATAGGAATTCTTCCTAGGGCAGCTAGCAATCCGATACGGGCCTTCATACAAATACTTAAACTTCCTAATTTCTTTGTTTACGCTAGAGGACTTATAATGAGTCTGCGCCAGTACCAGATCACCCGGCTTATAGTCGATTGCCTTCCCTCTTTGATCATGCCGCTTCTTCCTCCTCTGAGCTTTCTTCTTCATCTGCTGTTGAACTGTCTTAATCAACTCTTCACGGTTCACTTGACTAGTGGTAGGAAAATCTACGAATTCCGTTACAATACGGAGTGCCTTCTCGCCGAACATGACTTCCCGCGGCACTACCGAGGTAGAATCATGTGGTATGTCATTAAGTATATGCTCCAAGTGCTCAACTTCAAGGGCCCATCTCTGATGGTTGTCTGTGCAGTAACACCGAAACCACCTCCCTATTTCTCTCATTACTCGTTCAGAAACATTACTTTGAGGGTGATATAAGGAAGTTCGCACTACCTCTATCCCGACTTGCTCCAACCTCTCGGTCCATTTACTGCTACAAAATTGAGGGGCGTTATCTGAGACAACCCTCCTAGGTTTTCCAACCTTCGGTACGAAATCGTTTAAAATTTTATTTGCCATCAGCTTGGCTGTAGCCCTCTTCAACGGGTACAATCTGACAAATTTTGAAAAAACATCAATTACGACCAGTATCTGTGTCACTCCACCTCTAGACTTAGGCAGTGGGCCATACACGTCAACTGCGACTAACTCCAATACATTTTCAGGTAAAATACACTTCATCTCTCCTCTCCTCAACACATTATCCACCTTCGTCCTCTGACATAGGTCACATGTGGACAGTAGCTTTGCTATCCTCCTCGCCATATTAACAAAATAACAGTGTTCCTTGATGATTCGGTGACATTTACCAGGCCCAAAGTGACCGTAACTCAAATGATGATGGTTAATCAAGCTATCTACATACTTTTCTGGTATCCACAATTTCCAGTCCTTACTTATTTCTGAATTTCGCTGAAAGACTACGTCTCTATGAACACAATAATATTTTGATAATTTTCCCTGGTAGTTGGGTTTTAACATTTCTTCCTTTACCTCTTTAATCACTTCATCCTGCTCCTGTAAGGTCTTCATATTCTTCAGTAATTTTACAACTTCATTTTCTCCTGTCACGGTCGCCATGTAAGACTATTGCCTTTCTTGGGGTTGACATGATACTTACTTACTGTAGACCGAACTTCGTGCTTGCTAAAGTTTTAATTACTAACATACAGTACTGGAAGCCGGATAATGAGTTCGTAGTCGCCGCCGGTCGCCAGATAGGGTCCAAACCAGTCCGATAAAAGTGTGAGGATAACTAATTAAGAGAAATCTTCAAGTATTAAGTAATGAAAATAGGTTCTCCACACATTTATTAGAATAAAGTACACATCGAACCAGTTGGCCACTATCAGAATTTAGATGATAAGGCTATTGAAACTTCGTAATCCGTCGATTGCAAGATTCTTAGAAAAAAAAGGAAAGTTATTAATCCAAATCAGTCCACACTAAATTACTTTCGATGCCACACTTCACTGTTCTGGTATCTCAACACACTGTTCAAATCAATTTAAAACATACGTCGCAATGGTTAAACTAGTTCATTCATTCTTCTTACTTCTTGCTACACCCGCACAGTTAGTATAGCGTCTCACATTACGCGACGCGCGCCGTCCGCTACCAAACCTCGATAACGACTGACTCTAAACCAGGGGTCCCCAAAGTGGTCGATATCGACCCCTGGGGGTCGATAAGAGTTCTCCGGGGGTCGATTAATACCCGGGGGTCGAAAGGGGGTCGATTGATAATAAATATGATCAATTAAATGGTCTAGGAAAAAAATGGAAATATTCCAACAAAAATCTAAAATAACTGACTACCTCCGTTATAATTTGAGTTTTACCGAAGCCTGCGTCGCTTTAGGTATGTGTTTTTTAAGGAGAAAACATACTGGAGCGGAGAGCATAGAAACGACGAGAGCGAAGAACAAAGCAGCGAAAACAAATAAACCAATTGGATTGTTGCGGTGACTCATACCGGGGCGCAAAGCGTTCGTTCAAACTATTTGATTTCGCCGCTTTATTCTTCACTCGCATTGCAGGTTAGCTAGTGGTTATTCCTGTGAGAAACGAATGTAGATCAATTTACGAATTGTGTCTCTTCCAAGAAAGAAGTTCAACATCACAATTATTTTATTTTAGCTAAGCTACGTGATGAACTCAACAAGTATTAAAACTTTATTTTTTATTTACTTCGGGTATTTAAGCATTTTATATTCGGGAGGACGCTGGTTCGTATCCCCGTCCAGGCATCCGGATTTGGGTTTTCCATGGTTTCCCCAAATCACTCAAGCCTAATGACAGGATGCTTCCTCCAAAATGCCATGTCCGAATTCCTTCCAGTTCCTTGTCCGCAGTTCCATCCCGCCTCTAATGACCGCGCTGTCGACGAGACGTAAAGCCATAAAGGGGGGGGGGGAGAGAACGCTGCTGGTTCATTATACACAAATTGCACTATTAAACTCTAGTATTGTTTCCACTCTATGTATTGTATATCTAAATGTAGATTTTGTCCTTTACATAGAAGATATCGTAATATACCGAAAACCATTAAATTTAGATACTTCTTTTTTATCTTTTCCTATCTAATTCTATTGAATAGGTTACTTTCAGATGTAATTATTATTCCTTCAAGTCTAGCAAAAAGTAGCAACAATGCACTCTGAGAAAGAACAGGCAGTTGTTTATAGCTCGTGCGGGAATACGTTGCATCTCTGACTGCCGCTGTTTTGTTGTGCTGTGATCGTATCGTGTTGTTCATATTATAAATCTGAGTTTAATACCTACAAAGTCGTCTACCAGTGCTAAGAAGAAATGCAGACAATATTCACACGAGTATTTGAAATATGGTTTTGTGCCATCTTCTGCTAATGAAACTATTCCTATGAGCTTATGTGAAAAAAAAACTTTCAGCAATGATGCTATGAAGCCGGCGAAAATGAAAGATCACTTGGAAAGGATCCATTCTGATAAGAAAAACAAAGATATTGAGTATTTCAAAATACTAAAACAGAAATTGAGAGACCGGCCAAATTTAAGTACATATTTGAAGTTATCTGCTAGCGCTGATAGTGAAGGAGGACTGAGGACATCCTACAGCATCTCTCTTAACATAGCAAAGAAAGGCAAACCTTACACTATTGGTGAAGAGATTATAGTACCAGCTATAAAAGATGTAATTGAAAATGTTATGAAGAAAGACTCTCAACTATTTTTAAAGTGAATACCATTGAGTGCAAATACTGTGCAGCGACGTATAGAGGAAATGGCCGATGATGTGGAAAGAACTTTGACCTCTGAGCTCCAGCATTGTAAGTTTGCTATTCAGCTTGACGAATCAACTTTCGGAAGTTCAAATCTTCTCATGGCTTATGTTTGGTTCCATAGTCTATTCCTGAATGACACTGTTGATGAATTTCAGTTTGCTAAATATCTTCAAACTGATTCAAAAGGTGAGACAATTTTTTTTTATTTTTGCAAGATTATTTGAACAAGCCCAACATTCTTTTCGGGAATATTACTGCAGTAGCTACTGACGGTGCACTGCTATGGTAGGCCGTTATAGAGGATTTTTAGTCTTTCTGAAGAAAAGGTTCCTAATGTACGTACCGTTCACTGTGTCCTACACAGGCAGCATCTTGTAGCCAAAAAATTGAGTGGCGAGCTGCATGATACTCTAAAAGTATGCATTACGTCAATTAATAAAATTAATGCTCATCCTCTCAATTCCCGACTGTTTGCGAAGTTATGTGAAGAAAATGATGAACCTTTCAATCAATTACTTTTGCACACTGAGGTAATGTGGTTGTCAAGAGCTGATAGTTTGCAGAGGCTTGTTGACTTGTACGACTCGTCTGCAGAGTTTCTTAAGAATGTGGATCCATTACTATGTGACGAGTTAAAACAGTGCAAGAACCATCTTGTTCTATTGGGAGCGTGCACAAACCACGTGGCTCGGTCCAGGGGGGGGGGGGTTGGCTGGAAGGCTACGCTGGGCTACGTGGTGGGAGGGGGGGGGGGGGGGGGTTCCGAGCCAGGCCACGTAGCTTTCCTTTCATAAAATTTTTCACAGTTAAAATGAGAACAGAACACACAACAGCATGTGAATATTTAATTCCCTCAGTTAATTATCTCCTTATGTAATTTACAATCATCTGAAAAGAGAAAACAGTACAAAATGTATTCTGGAATCAAAAGGGAAAAAGGCCACGTGCTACGTGTGGGGGGGGGGGGGGGGGGGGGGGGAGGGGTAGAGGTAAAAGCCACGTAGGGCTACGTGGGAGGGAAGGGGGGGTTCACAGGAGGCCAAAATGGAGCTACGTGGTTTATGCACACTCCCATTTGGCAGATCTTTATTCGAAATTTAACGAAGTACAGAAGCGTTTGCAAGGAAAAAATGTTACAATTGTTCAAGCTCGAACAATTATAATGGCCTTTCAACTAAAAATGGACCTGTTAAAATCTTCACTGGCACGTAAAGATTTTAAATATTTTTCAAACTTTCGACTACTAACAGAAAATGAAGAGATTCCCGACCGTGATTTGGAGATATATATTAAACATCTCGATAAATTAAGAGAAGACTTCAAAGCACGTTTCTAAGACTGGAGAACATGCATGTTCCTGAATGGTTTGCTTCTCCATTTGATGTTAAGGTTGATAATGAAGGTAATGAACGTGGCTTAGAAGATGAACTGATTGAAATATGCGTAGATCTGGAAGCTAATGCGTTGTTTAAAAATAAAAATCTCAGCGAATTTTGGAGCAATAACAATATTGCTACAAAATACCCCAAGATCAGAGCAGAAGCCGAACCTTTCTTACTTGCATTTCCAACTTCATACGAGGGCTGTCCAGAAAGTAACAGACGTTTTGACCTGGCGCAACAATGGGTGCTCCTAGCGCCGCCATCTTGGCGTCAGACTGTTCATACATTCAGTACGCAACCAGCCGTGGTAGTTTGCACATCGTACCTATCGTACTTTGAATGCAGTAGAGTGTTAAAATGAGCGCTGCAATTAAAAATCCCGCCAGTTGTGAAGTGCGAGCTGTAATACGGTTTTTGTTGGCGAAAAATCACTAACCAATTGAAATTTATCGCCAGATTTGTGATGTGTACGGCCAAGGAATAATCAGTGAAAGCCGAGTGAGGCAATGGTGCATTGAATTTAAAAATGGTTCACGATGAGGACCGCATGGGTAGGCCTAGTGTTGTGAGTGATGAACTGGTGGTGAAAATCAACGAAAAAATCCGTGAAAATCGTCGTTTCACGATTACGGAGCTTTCAGAACATTTCCCCAAAATTTCACGGAGTTTAGTTCATGAGATTGTGGTTGGTAAACTTGGTTACCACAAATTTTGTGCCAGGTGGATTCCGAAAATCTTAACAGAAGACCACAAAAAACAGAGACTTGCTGCAGCACTGACGTTTCTGGAAGACTACGCCAAAACTGGAAACCAAGTTATCGATCATATCGTAACTGGCGACGAGACTTGGGTAAAGCACGTCACCTGTGAAACAAAACGGCAGTCTATGGAATGGGGACACACGCATCCGCCCAAGAAACCGAGGAAGTGTCTGCAAACGCTGTCAGCAGGAAAAATTATGGCTACTGTGTTTTGGGATGCTAATTTCTTGAACGTGGCCAAACAATCACTTCAGAAAGGTATTGCGAAACACTCAGAACATTAAGAAGCGCGATACAAAACAAGCGTCGGGGAAAACTCAGTGAGAAAGTTTTGTTTCTCCACGACAACGCTCGTCCACACACGGCCAATCGTACCCAAGAGCTCTTGGATGGTTTTGGATGGGAAGTTTTCAATCACCCGCCGTACAGCCCGGATTTGGCACCGAGCGACTACCACCTGTACCTGGCGATGAAGACGTGGCTCGCAACACAACGGTTTGAAACTGACGCTCAACTGCATGCCGGTGTAAACCAGTGGTTGAAGTCTCAGGCGGCAAATTTCTACAGAGAGGGTATCGAAAAGCTTGTACCACGTTATGATAAGTGCCTTAATTCAAATGACGATTATGTTGAAAAATAGCCTAAGAGTTTACCTCTAAAATGTATATAATAAAAATCGTTTTTTTCACTTTGTTTATTTTTTATTACAAAACGTCTGTTACTTTCTGGACAACCCTCGTACATGGTTGAAACTGGCTTTAGCCACGCGAACGCTATTTTGACAAAACAGAGAAACAGACTGAACTTGGAAAACCGTGGTGATTTGCCACTAAAACTTACCAATTTTCAACCGAACATCAGTAATCTTGATGCTGCCCTTACTAATATCAGCTACTTTAATAAAAAGGTACGTTAACATATTTTTAATATATTCAATAGTAGTCGTAAAATGGCAGATGTTTTTTCATCGAATATAATTTATTTAAATTTTCAATGATTATTTTGTGTTTTTCATTTTATGACACTTACGGCTATAGGCTAGTTTCCATCTATCTATAATTTTGTTATTATTTTTTACGATTATAATAACTGTAAAATATCTCATTTTTTTGTTAGTGTTGTTGGGTGGAGTTTTTAAGGTATGGGAACTATAAATACTTTCTTTGGGTTGTTATGCAAGTCTCCTTATTGCTTAGCATCAGAATTGCTAAAAATGATTTAAAATTTTCATCAGTGGCGAATCCTGGAATTTTTCGAGCCGGGGCAAAAACTGTAGAAATGCTACCCCTTGCAACATTATTTGCAGCTCCCATTTTTGCTGTCTGACCCCAAGTGTCGCCGCCTCGATTGTCGGCCAAACACATTATTGTCGCTACCTCGATTGTTGGTCAAACTCATTGTTGTCGCCGCCCGGCACCCAGTGTACTAGTAGAGCTAAAAAGAGATTTCCGCGACTTAAATCGCCGTCATTCAAACATTATTTTGCCGCCCCCTTAAAGTTGGCACCCCGTTGTCCCCCCCCCCCCCCACACCAGATCCGGCACTGGTTTTTATTAAACGTTTAATCTGGGGGTCGATGAGAAGACAAATGTTCTATGAGGGGGTCGACGTGATAAAAAAGTTTGGGGACCCCTGGCTTAAAATAACCATGTCACATACAGTGAGATATATAAATTTTACTACCCAAGGTGCAGTAATGATGTGGATCTAACTATGCTCATCGATAATGCAGCAGCAGCAACATGGCTGTCGTGCCGCGTCTATCAATGTCTCATTATCGCGAATACTTTTGAAAATAATTCTCAGCTATTGCAAAAACTGCAGTGAATCAGTAAGTACCCGCCATGCCGAAAACAAAATTTTGTGGTAGTGCGAAGTTAGGAGATACGTAAAATAATATGGAGAGTGGAATTTTGGTACAGACGAAAGAGTTCTTTTCTGTAAATTACGTGAAATTAAAGTGACTTCAATAAAGCGATTTAAAATTTAATCTCTCAGTGGTGCAGTGTGTGCACAGAAGCTAATTATGCTGTCTACATGAAACGATACGACTAGATGAAATAAATCATGTATAATTGAGCATTATTTATGTATAGTAAATTTAAATGTTTGGTAATATTCTGTTATTTTTAGGCCATATTTTCCTGCTTTTAAGGTCATATTTGCATTCATATTCCTCTATTTTTTTATCATAAAGAACTGAACCCTACTTATAGTATTCCAAACGTTACATATCTCTTTTGTTACATAGTACCCCTTCAACCTAAAAGCAATCCTGGGAATATGGGCATGGGCATGGCTAAAGTCAGCTGGTTATCAATCTTTTAAGAGCCACAAATCATCTTTTTTGTTTCCTTTTCTCTTTCAATCTATTTATGACAATGTAATTGAGAACTGGTATATTCAGTTTCAAATCGTCCATCTTCCATTCAAATTTTACTTCAAATTTACCTTCAAAGATTATAAACATAAGGTACAGTATTTTAAGTGTTAATAAAACTGATTACCACTCAGTGTTTCAAATTCCTCTTTTCGCATAATTATTAGTGCTTGAAGACTTGAAATGTAAATATCTTGGCATTACATTTCATAACAAGCTTAACTGGGCAGGACACACTGGTCAGGTGGTAGGAAAAGGTTTCAAAAGCCTGCACTTGTTGGAGAGAGTCATGAGGGGATATACGAGAGAAGTAAAGGAATTGGATTACAAAACTTTAGTCAGACCATTGCTTGAATATGGTAGTGTAGTATGGGATCCACATTTTGAGTATCAAATACAAGAGATGGGGAGGGTGCAAAGAAGGGCTGCTAGATTTTTTTCTGGAAATTACCGCAGAATGCAATCAGTAACAGATATGATAAAAGAGCTGGAATTGGATTCATTGGAAGACAGGAGGAGGGTGAAGAGGGTCATGGGAGCGTATATTGGTGGTGAGGAACGGAAAGATATTGGTGTAAGAATTGAAAGCAATGCATGGAAGAGAAAAGATGACCATAACCACAAGCTAGCACTCGATTTCACGCACAAGGGTGTAGGAAGATTCTATTTTTTGAGTATGGGTGTCGGATTGGAATAAGTTACTGAGAAAAATGATGAATAATTGACCAAAAACGTAGAAATAATATAAAGTTAAAATTTGCAGAGGGCAAATTTAGATGGGTGCAGGAAAGGGAGAAGATGGGGGTGCAGGAAAGGGAGTAGATGGGGGTGTAGGGAAATTGCCACCGGAGTATGCGCTGCATAGCAATTAAATTAGTCATATCGTCTTGACTTCGTCCTGTATCCAGCCACTTTGTAGGATTTGTTATTTACAATCTAGCTTTATTTTTTTGTACCGTAATGCACGTGTCATACATTGCAGGACAGTAATCAACACAATTATCCAGTAACAAAAATGTGTCGAAGCATATTTCAGGCAGTAAGAGATTTTTTCATAAACTTTTATTGAGAGTTTGAACAGGTTATTGCTCAGCTAAAAAAAAAAAAAAAAAAAAGCACCGTGACGCTACCGACTGATTGTATAAAATCATGGTTCTAAAGCGTAACTTCGTGGAAAATTCAGAAAAAGAGAAATAGAACAGTTGGTGATGACTGCGCCATAACCAAAGATGTTTTGTGTAGTAAAATATTCTGGACGGCCATAAAAAAAACTTTATATAAAGTCGGTCGCTGAAAATGAGTACGTGTTGGGCGTTGAGTGTCCGGTAATTGGCGTGCGATGCGGACCAAGGCCGGTTGGTCGTCAAGCGACCGAAGGACGAGTCCAGGACCACCCGCGGCGAACAATCGCGTCAACAAATTATGAGGTGATAACTGTAATGACATAAAAAAAACAAACCCAAGCTAACTATTCACTGTGCTTGATGGGTAATGAAACGGAGACTTGTTTCCTTACGATGAATGGCAATTTTTGCTGAGGCGTAAAGCCGAGTTGTCAGTTCAGGTCAGGCTGAAGCACCAATTGGACTGTTCCCCAAGGAGTAAGTGGGGTCTAAGTAGTTATCAGTTTTTGTCTCAACTTGGATTCTACAGTACCCATCTCTAATAAGAAAGAAAGAGTTCAATTCAAATATTTTTATTTCTGATGTCTTATTAGGGAACATCCATAAATTACGTGAGGTGTTTTTCCGGATTTCTGGACCCCCCCCCCTATAAAATCGACTTTCTTGAAATTTGTTAACCTTTTTTAACTCTACAGCCTAACAAAAATTTCAAAAAACCTCACGTGAGATTTCCGTTAACTCCCCCTCCCTCTTGGTGACGTTTGGTGATGAGATTTGCCCCTCCCCCCCTATTTCACCTCACGTAATTTATGGACGCCCCCTTATTTGATAGGGAGATCAATACAAAGAACTAGCGATTAAAATATTACCAGAGCAAAGAAACACTTGATTGGTAGTTCTAGTAAATTACGCTACAGCTAAAATCCATCTTTTTAGATCCTCGTTCACCGAGTTCTGCACAATGGTTGCCACGTCAGTGAAGTTAATAA
>JARYHS010012429.1:0-19177 GCA_031002005.1 Vandiemenella viatica
ATGATCACAGCATTGATAAAATGCCCATGTGTGTGTGTGTGAGAGAGAGAGAGAGAGAGAGAGAGAATGTACTGTCTGTCTGCGCACAGACTATTTTTGACTTATCCCATATCATTTGTACTTTGTACTATGTATGATGCTATGGGACCAATAACCAAAAAAAAATACCCAGACTCATCTTTTTATATCTGAAGTCCTAATACACTGTTGATTATATTCAGTTAATAGATTTTTTCCTATCCTAGTTCAGCTTAAAAGGCAATCTTGTTTTTGCTGTGCAGTAAGCAGTCGAGACATGAATTTGGCAGCTACCCTTCTCCAAATCTTCACTTCAAAATGTGCTGACTGGGCTCCAAGTCACTCCATACAGCTCCACAAATTCTTCAACTATATATAATTGACTTTTCAGGATGATTTCATGAATTTTTGTGACATTTATGTCAGTTATGGCTGTTGAAGGGCATCAATTGTCAATTTTGATTTCACCTCTTTTGAAATGGGAAAAACATTCAAACACTTGTGTCATTGCATAAATGATGAGCACAAAAAACAGCAGTCACTAAAAATTAACACTAGCAAAACATAACCTTCTCCTGTGACAACAGTTGATATGCTGATTCGGGGTAGATGGACTAAGTGCTCCAAGGGGCAAAAAGCAGTACTACAAAAACTCTGGCATCTATGACATCAGTTCAGTTTCTTTTTGGGTACCCTCCCACCTTCCTCTCCCATATATATACCTCAATCACTAACTCTAAGTGCCAATTATACTGAACAACATAAAACATGTTTAATTTAATTGCAATGGAGCACAGGCTCCGGTGGCAATTTCCGTACATCCCCATCTTCCCCCTGTCCTGCACATACCTACATTTGCCCTCTACAAATTTTATCTTTAAATTCTTTCAATGTTTTCGGTAAATTATTAATCACTTCTCTTGGTAACTCATTCCAATTGCTGACACCCTTATCTAAAAAAGAGAATCTTCCCACACCCTTGTGCCTGAAATCCAGTGCCAGGTTGTGGTCATGCACTACTTTACATACCTATTGCAATATCTTTCCATGCCTCATCACCAGTATATACCCTGTACACTCCCATGATCCTCCTCCTGTCTTGCAATGAATCCCATTCCAGCTCCTTTATCATATCCGCACTGATTGCATTCTGCGATAATTTCCAGAAACAAATCTAGCAGCCCTTTTTTGCACCCTCTCCAACTCCTGTATTTGATACGTAAAATGAGTATGGGAATACTACACTACACTACACTACCATATTTGAGCATTGGTCTGACCAAAGTTATGTAACCCAATTCCTTTACTTCTCTCGTACATCCCCTCATCACTCACTCCAAGAAGTGCAGAACTTTGAAACCTTTTCCTACCACTTGTCCAATGTATCCTGCCCAGTTGAGCTTCTTATCAAAAGTAATGCCAAGATATTTATATTTCAAGCCTTCAGCAAGCAACTCTTTACCCACCTTATATTCATAATTAAACTTTTGTTTTTTATTTGTATCTAATAAGCTGACTCTTCTTTGCATTTATCTTCATCCCATGTTTACCAACCCAACTAGATATCCTGTCCAGATCACCCTGCAACTGTTTACAATCCTCTATCATTTTGATTCTTTTATACAGCATATGTCATCTGCAAACAATCTAATTTCAGATAGTAAACAATCAACACAATTATTCATTAGAATAATGAATAACAAAGGTCTCAATTCGCTACCCTGTGGCACACCCATTTTTACTTCCACTTCTTTTGATACTACATTTCCTACCCTAACTTTCTGTTTTCTACCTTTTGAAAATTCTTCTAACCAGCTAATCACTTTCTCATCCACTCCAATAGTTTTTACCTTATTTACTACCATTTTATGGCTCACTCTGTCAAACACCTTTGACAGATCTAGTGTTAAATATCAATTTTGCCTTTCTGTCCATTTCATCTGAAATATCTTGCATATATCCCACCAACTGAGATTCGCATGAATATCCTTGCCTGAACCCATTGGTTGAGCGATTTCTTATTTTTCTTTCCGTCGGCCGCGGGCATCTATGTTCGCGGCGGAATAAAGGTCAGTTGGCGTAATTCAGATATCCACTGGCCTATGCAATATTTGCGTGCCTTGTTCCACAAGGAAATTATATATGTGGGACTTTTCTTGTTTTTATATGAGTGACTATTGTTGTTACGCTCACGTCTGCAACGATTAAGTTTGCGTGGTTAATCATCATAGCGAATTAAGCTATTTATTTGACTGTTGGCGAGTTCTGCCACAAGTTTCGGAGTAAAGAGTGTTCTACAACTCAGATTTCGGTGCATCCTGGTTGCATCTTGCTGCAAATAATAGCTGGTGTCATGTTATAGTATTAACATGCAAATGGACGCCACAAACATAAGGTGAGTGGATTTCTGTTTTTTGCGCTATTACTGGCCGAATCGCTGCTGCCGAATTTCGGGTGTCTGTGGTCGGCGGAAGTGGAGAGAAATCGCTCACCAATTAATTAATCACGGTTATGTTCCCTGTGGGAAGTCACTATTTATACGTGGCTTTCCCAAGATAGATTATCCATCATCTACCCATATTGCTTGCTTGAAAACCACTTACGTTCCTCACATATATTTCTGATGTGGTTGCATATCAATCTTTCCATTAATTTACTTACCACTGATGTCAAACTGATTGGCCTGTAATTCTCAACTCAATTTCTCACCCCTCCTTATGTATGGTACTACTATTGCAGTTTTCCAGTCCTGTGGTAAGCAGCAAGTATTCAAACTCAATTTAAATAATATTTCAAGATAAGGTACAATGTCACATCTGGCTATCTTTAAGATATCTGTAGTAATATTATCTTCACCAGCCCCTTTATGTTTTTTCAGCTTCAAATTTTTTACTATCATCATTTCTAATTGTGTTGTTAATCTCGTTCTCCGAATTAGACCCTCCTGTTTCTGATTCATTGTCACTAATGCTTTTACTGAACCAGTTACTTAAAATCTCTGCCTTTTTCAAATCGTCAATGTTACTCACCTGAGGTTGATTAGCTTTCCAGGAATCCTGGCAAAGGGGAAGATGCTGAGATGAGGATTAAAGCCGAAGCTCAGTATTTCAAGGCTATTTATATCCAGTATGTGTTCCATGCCAGACTTGAGTTTCCTCATGTCATGCCCATCGAGAACTAATTTACGTAACTTGGGCAACTGGGCTACATGAAGTAATGCTTCTCCCCGTAGTTGGAAACAATATCGCAAATTCAACCTGTGTGAAAGATGACAAACATGCACCGCTAGCAATTACGAAATGTTTTAATTGATATGGGAGTGGGGAATCATATAAAGCAGCTGTTACACTAAAGATGACACTCTACATTACAGTACACTCAATCTTTGTAACCATACTGTGTACCTATAACAGAAACAACAGATACATTTCATTGCATAACATCTGAAACAAAACAGTTGTGAGTAAAAAGTATTCAAAACATTCATGTCTTTTGATGAAACTGCCTGGCTACATGAAGACAATGAACAATGATGATATAAATATTCCACAATCATGCTACTATGACAGTACTATAACAATAAATGTCCCATGTAATACTATTACAGTTAAAACCGCTGTTTTTCCAATTACTTCTTACAGTTGTAGTAATATATTTTATGACTAATAATTTAATTTTACGCTCTTACCAGAGAAATTCAAATACAAGTTCACCCCAACGGATTTCCAAACCAGTGGCAGACAATTGTTGTTTGTAATGAATTGCTGTCGCTGTAATTAATATTGCTTAGGCATGGCACTTTTGGGAATTTTTACCAAAACCAAGGAGGGGGGGGGGGAAGAGATAAAGGGAGAAAAAAAGATGGGCCAAGCTCAAGTAAATCTAAGATAAAATCAAAATGGTTGGATGGTGGTTGGTATATGATGAATGATCAAAAATTAAGGTCTCATGCAGAATAGTGGAAATTTTCACAGTTATATTTGCTAGAAGGGCTATGGCTATTGATTCATATTCTTGGACAATATTTTTTAAAACACTCATTGAATATTTTCAAAATTTCATAAAATTAGTTACAATTATTCAAGATTTTATCCTGTATTTTGTAAAATGTGTTGTAGACACTGAAGCAATTTGTAAATCTCAAGGAACCACTAACTGCAACTATTATACATGTGTGTACAAATATCGGTTCATTATAATAAACTTTCCCCATTTAACAAGTTATAACACGGAAACTAATTACCGCATGAGTACCAAACTTGGTAGCATTAATGTCAAGGACATGGGGAAGATAAATAATGCAGAATCAATTCAATTGGAACACTTTTAATGTGCTGCTATGATACATCATACCATTACATACTGGTACCATTACTGCTACAAAATGGGCTCAATATGGCGCCCATCATTGTCCAGAAGAGTCTGAAAGCGCAGGATTGTATTCTTCACAGTAGAACAAAGCATGTCCGTAGGTATGCTGGCTACCTCTCTTGATATGTTGCGCTTCAGATCAGCACATATGTGAATGTCCCCCTGTCCTTCAGGTAGCACCACAATGCTCTGACGCATGGAAATCATGCACCCCATACTCTGGACATTAATGCTACCTAGTTTGGTACTCATATAGTAATTAGTTTCTGTGTTATAATGTGTTAAATAGGGAAAGTTTAATTATAACCACCCGGTATATAACATCATAATTGACAACTGGTAAAAATTTGTTTATATCTCTATATTGTCAAGTGACGTGATTACTACACCATACTTTTCCTGAGTGACTAATGGCAACCGTAGAGCTTAGTTATTTTTTTATGATAACAAATATAAAACAGATAATATTGTTTATCATTTAATATGATTTATGTATTATCTTGTCATAAACAGCTAAAACAGGTGAGACAAATTTGCTAAACAAATTGTTATCTGTAAATACTTTATGTAATTGGTGCTTACATTATTTTTAAGAACAGAAACACTGTTAAATATTAAAAATAAAACCTGGTATCCCCTTTTTATAGTTACTAAAATATTAAAAAAAAAAAAATCAGATTCAGTGAGCAAGCCACATACGTCTGTAGCTTCTTGAGGCAGTGTAATTGCCTCAGACCTTTACTAGTGACAGTAGTGGCTGTGAGATCCAGCTCTATAAGATTAACACATCTCTTACATATGGCTAACATTCCAATACTATCTAGACTGGAATTAGTGATGTTTAGCACTTGTAGGTTTGCAAGACCATCAGACCTGAAATACAAAACAGGAAAAATTATAATAAAACAACTGAAGCTGATCATTTACACATCTTAAGTGCATCGGTTAAACAAAAGTTACATTAGAAAGTATAAAGAAAGCACTCACTGCTTAACATACAGGTGAAATTCTTTAACGGTCATTATTAAACAAAACTTTAAGCATTTCAAAAAAAGTTATGGAGCTTACCTGAAAGCGAAGTCTAATATCCCATTGGGCATTGTCTGAGCTGATCTATCCATAATGATTTTAGATGTGACATGTTACCCAAAATGGTGAAACACTCTTCATAATTCTCTTGGCATTCTATCAGTTTTAGGTGAATAAGTGAAGAACACTCTTTCAGAAGAGGTACAACACATCTGAGGACCAGCACAAACCATCATCATGTTACACATCAATCAGGTAAAAACTGCATAGGTTTTATAGGAAACAGTAATTTTGATTGGTTTCCTATAAAGTAATGGATGATTCGTGATATAACTGTTTTAAATTTAACAGAGTAGATGCTGCTTTAATCTCATAACAAATACTGAATAATAATAAAAAAGAATTAAATGTTTGTTAAAGACTTTCATCAGTATAGAGAATGTGTTTATATTGGTCATGTAAAAGGCAGACAGCAGATAAAAGCAACAGTGGTCTGATGGACAAGAAATGGTTGAAGTAATTGAAAAATATGTCTGGGAAACTCTAATTCCCAAGCATAGATGGTGATGCTTAAAAGTTCATGAGAATTTGATCATATCTACTTACAAGTAATTATAAATGCCTTATGACACTCTGTAAATTAGTTTAATACTAAATAAGAAAAGAAGGGAAATTAACCCACCACATACCAAAGTGGACGGATGCGATGAGAGGGAACACTAATGCTGACAAACAACTACTCAATATTTCGGCATCTGCCTTGTTCACAAATAGAAAACGGGCCATTAGGCTCGGAACGTGTGCGCACAACGAACGTTACCTTATGACTAACCGTGTAGTGGGGGCGGCTAAGGAGTAGACTATCGATATCGGTATGCAATGTCTGAGATAATATATTGCAGGCGATGGTAAACCACCGTTAAAATCCAATTAACCCATCACTACCTTCTCCCCCCCCCCCTGTGTTTATACCGTACTAGTCTTGTGTAGTTCGCGAACGAACTAGTTCGGAAGAGTGCTCCCACGGGCGAACTACGCGAACTAGTTCCCAGATCTCTCGCTCCTTAGTTCGTTAGATCCTTTCCCGAAGACCAACTTTTGTTTTAGTTTATTATCTAGAAGGAAACACAGTTCCTTATGGACACATTTCACTGAAGACACAGATATAAAAATAAAAGAAAAATAAATTGTTCAACATTAATAATTATTGCAGAAGTCACAAACGGAAATTTAACGTGGAATGTGAAAATAAAATACACTTTGATCCCATTAACAATCAAAAGACAACCATCAATAACCACAACTACCATAACAAACAAGAGAGCGCGTGCAGTAGCGCTAGCAAATCGAGCGAGCGAGCTGTCTTGGAGGACCTAGTTCGCAAACTAAACAGAGCGCTCCCGGTCGCGAACTAAAGAGAGCGGTACCGTTCGCGAACTAAACATAGCGCTCCCGGTTGCGAACTATAGAGAGCGGTACCGTTCGCGAACTAAACAGAGCGCTCTCGGTCGCGAGCTATAGAGAGCGGTACCGTTCGCGAACTAAACTGAGCGGTACCGTTCGCGAACTACATTGAGCGCTACCGTTCGCGAACTAGCACCATTCGCCGCTAGGGTTTCCAATATTTTTTCGGTTGATAGTAGGAATTTTTTAAAAAGAATAAACTATAAAAATATGCTACACTTCAAAAATATAATATTTTACGAAAGAGTAGAAAATGATAAAAGTTATGTTTTTACTATTTCATTTTTAAGCTATATTTTTTGCACTTCTTTCATCTTTAATTCTTTTTTGTCTACAGTAAAATTGTCATATGCTTTATTGCTTTCAGTTGTCAAATTAATTTTGAGAAAAAGCTCATTTTTTTATTCATGAAATACTTCTCTTACTTTTACTTGGATTTCGTATAATATTGTTATTTCAGAGTAAAGTTCGTTCACTTTGATATTCATTTTTTCTCACAAATTTATAACCTCTAATATAGTCTCACAGTCATCAAATGAAACCCTGTGATTTGAATTTAATTTTTGGATTTTGTATAGCCAATTGCTTTAATTAAAATCTAACTATTTACTAAGATACTCCAGACATTTATCAACGAATACTAGAGCATTATTTTTTTTTACATTATCACTTTCTGTGGAGAATTTGGTTTCTAAAGGCTTTTTATTGTTTTCTTCACCAAAGAAACAGTATCTTTTACATTTTTCTAGCGCTGATTTTAAAGCTGACATAATATAATACTTATCTCAGTCTGTCGGTTAACAGCTTTGTGAAAGTGATGAAAGAAATGACTTGCGAAATTCAAAAAGATTTTAACTTTTGTGTCTTCATCAGTTTCATGCGTCGCCAAAAAATTGTGAATATGTGTTGGATTATTCTCCCCTTCACTAATAAAATAATAGCTCAATGACTTTCAATTCACTGGAAATTTACGCACTTTCGTTATTGCTACCACTTTCTCATTCAAGGGTCACTGTTATTTTTATATGTCTAATTATTAGATATCACATTGGAAGTATTAATGTTATTTTTCTTAATAATATAGGTAATACTATTTCTGTCATATAGTACTTAAGATGTAGCCAATAGTAGAATTATATTTTGTCCATGATTTCCAAAACTTTATTTATATAAAAAAGCCGAGTACTTATAAGTGGGTATTTTAATTCATCAAAATAAATTTTTATAATATTTTATAAGTAATGTTGTGTTGTTGTTGTTGTTGTTGTTGTGGTGGTGGTGGTTTAAGGGTGTGTCGATGGCAGGATCATTAGCGCCTTTTATAAGTAATGTTTCTTCCATGAACTAATAAACAAATCCATTTAAAAAATTAATATTCTACGAATGCATGTAAAGTAAATAGTAAAAAACAGCATAATTATTCAATTTACCCATTTGTGTAAAGGACAATGAGCACTTTGGTTTATCGGCGCCAACTGTTCATGCTAATGTAATTTGAAAGGGCTATTATTAAGCAATAACTTTTGTTAAGAAGGTCATATTAAAATCCATTTAGAAACGACAAAAAAATGTTTATGTCTTAATAAAACTGACTTAACAAACAAAATAGCGCGTGCAGTAGCGGTAGCAAGACGAGCGAACGATCTGTTTCTCTGAATTCGAGACGCGAACTAACGAACTAAAAGAGCGAACTAGTTCATGAGGGAGCTGCGAACTAAACTGAGCGCTCCCCTTCGCGAACTATTATGCACAAGTCTATACCGTACCCTTACTACATTTGCTCATTTTACCATCGCCTGCAATATATTATCTCAGACATTGCATACCAATATCGATAGTCTACTCCTTAGCCATCCCCCCCCCTTCCCCCACTACACTGTTAGTCATTAGGTAACGTTTGTTGTGCACACACGTTCCGAGCCTAATGGCCCGTTTTCTATTTGTGAACAAGGCTGATGCCGAAATATTGTGTAGTTGTTTGTCAGCATTAGTGTTCCCTCTCATCACATCCGTCCACTTTGGTATGTGGTGGGTTAATTTCCCTTTCTTTTCTTATTTATATCGCCTAGAAGCCGCTTCCATTTTCCTTAATTGCATCTTTAATACTAAAATGTAGGATAAACTGTAGTCCAGGTTGAGAATGTGGCAGCCATCCTAATGTAAGTTCATGAGGCACAAGAACATTAGAAAGAAGTAATCAACTAATAATTCATAGATGAATAATGGAAATATGTAGTTAAGAAAATAACAATAGTGATAATAATAAGGATAGCCCCTGATAACCATAAAACAAGGCATTGAGATTTGTATTTGCATTTATTGATCCCTTTGCATCATACATAGTAAAAAGTACAAATTATATGGGATAAGTCAAAAGTAGTCAGTACGCAGACAGACACACATGCACACACATACACACACAACACACATTCTCTCACACTTTATCGTTTATGTGATTATCTATGAGATAACATAAGTGTACAAATTTGATAAAGACAAAACATTTATTACTACAAATAAACAATTAACACCTGATTTTTATTATTTGCATCATATACACACAACACACATTCTCTCGCACTTTATCCTTTCTGTGATTAACTACAAGATAACGTAAGTGTACAAATTTGTTAAAGACAAAACATTTATTATTACAAATAAACAATTTACACCTGATTTATAACATTTGACTCTTTATACTTATGAAATCACTGTGACTTACGACTAATTTTTGGTTTGCAAATATTTATTAATACTGTAGAAGCAGTGGTCGAGCAAGTACTCCTTCAGTTGTGATGTGAATTTAGTATTTTGCATTACAGACTTGATCCTTTGTGGTAGTTTATTAAATAATCTGATTCCCATATGAAGTGGTCCTTTCTGACAGAAGGTAGTATTTGTTTGTGGTATATGAAAGTCTAGTATCTGTCAAGGATTATATGAGTGTATATCATTGTTTGTTTGAAGTGAATACCCAGGAGCTTCTATATATATATATTTTTCTTGTGATGAATTTTATATAAGAACGAAGTCTTTTTCTGCGTTGAGAATATATGAAATGCTCTCGGGTGACTAGCCAAGTCAAGAATGCATTGTCACACGATATTTCGGCAACTAAATTAATTGTTGCCATCTTCTGATGAAGATGGTGACAATGAATTTAGTTGCCAAAATGAAGTGTGACAATGCATTCTTGACTCGGCTAGTCACCCGAGAGCATTCCATTCATGAATTTTATAGTTTCCAGTATATATAAACGGGGCTGTGGTAGAATTTTCAAGTTTCAATATAAAAGTTTACATGAGGTTCTACTTCGTACTCCTTCAATAATTCTGATAATTTTTTTCTACATTTTGAAGCATTTGATACTTGGTGAGGAGTCTCCCCAGAATATAACACCATAACTTAATAATGAGTGCACATACCCAAAATAAATATCGTAATTGTTTCAATAGATATGCAACCAATTAATACTCTCATCATGTAGCAGATGGTATTTAGTTTTTTACAAAGGTGTTCAATGCGTGTGTTCCATTTTAAATTATCTTGTATACATATACCTAGAAATTCTATGTTTTCTACATTTTTAAGTAGCTCATCACCGAGTTTTACTGTAGGTAACTGGGCATCTAAATTATTTTTATCCTGAAGTGTATGGCATGTGTTTTTTCTGTGTTTATTATTAGTTTGTTTTGAGAAAACCAGTTCACAATGTGTTGAGAAAAGTTTTTAAATATTTTTAGTTAACTGTTCTTTAGTACATTCTTTCATTAATATGGTGGTGTAATCTGCAAATTTAATATATTTTTGGCAGTTATTTGTTTTTTCTAGATCATTAATATATACTAAAAGTAGTACAGGCCCAAGTACTGACACTTGTGGCACTCCATATTTTATGTGTTTGCAATCTGAGCGCACATACTTTACACTTTTGTCAGTCTTAAAGCTACATTCAACAATCTATTTTCTATCATGCAGGTATGACTTTATCCAATTGTTAGCTACTCCTCTAACTCATGGGTATTCTAATTTTGAAAGAAAGATATTATGATCAATTAGGGGGCGTCCATAAATTACGTGAGGTGAAATAGGGGGGGGGGTCCGGCGAAATCTCACCAGGGGGGAGGGGGGGGTCTACGGAAATCTCACGTGAGATTTTGCGAAAAATTTGGGGATAGTAGAGCCAAAAAAAGGTCTACAATTTGCGCCTAAGTCGAGTTTAGGAGGGTATTTCGTCAAAAAGTTAGGGTGTGACCTAAAAAAAAAAAAAAAAAAAAAAAAAGGTCTACAAAAGTTTCGAGTGCGATTTCTAGGGGGGGTTCTCACGGACCTGATCTCACCAGAGGGGGGGGGGTCCGGCCAGATCTCACGAAATCTCACCAAGGGGGAGGGGGGGGGTCCAGAAATCCGGAAAAACACCTCACGTAATTTGTGGATGCCCCCTTACATCAAATGCTTTTCAAAGTTCCAGATACATGTTCTTTCGCATCGAGTGTCTGTAAGATTTCCGTGTAAAATGAAAAAAGAGCAGTTTCAGTAGATTTATTCTTTCTGAACCCATATTGAGTATGTGAAAATAATTTATTACTTTCTAAAAAGTTTACTACCCTTTTGTGAAATAACTTTTCTAAGAGTTTAGAGAAACATGAGAGGACTGACTCCGGACAGTAGTTTGAAACCTTATCTTTTCCCCTTTTTTGAATAGGGGTTTTACTTCTACTGTTTTAAGCCTATCTGGAAATATTCCACTAGAGAATGAGCTATTGCATATATGAGAGAGAGGACAGGCTCTTAATTCAGCACATTTTTTTAATAGAAAATCTGGGACATCATCAATTCCAGATGAAAATTTAGGTTTCAACTCACCAATAATTTTTAATACTTCTTTTTCATTGTTGGCTGAATAAAAATAGTTTTACTATTATTTTGGCTGACATTAGCTTGAGTGTTGATGTTGGACTAGTTAACATTTTTGCTAATCAGATCTTCAGCAATATGTGAGAAATATGTATTAAACGTGTTAGCAATAATTAAACTAAGGAAAAAGGAAACTGCTTTAGGCAATATAATTGTGACTCATCACTCACCAAAGTTGAAGGCAGAACATATATAAACACACAAATAAACTCAATATTTCGGTTATTAAACCTTAATCATGATGGAGAAAATGAGTCATGAGGCTCGGGAGGTGTGCACACGCCGAGGGTTGCTACAAAACTTATTAGATATCTTTAAAGGATCAGATATTATCTTTTTATTTTCTTGCAGTTGAATGTTATGGCTATTTACCTGTCTTGCTCCTACTTCATCTTAACTGTCTTCCACGTGGCTTTCATTTCATTGGGAGCTGAGGAAATATATCTATCATTTTCTAATTTTTTGCTTGTCTTACTACCTTGTTAAGAACCTGTTTGTGGTTTTTTTTTTTTTTTTTGGTAATATTTTTCAAATTCTGGTGTTGAGATTGGTGTCTTGGGGTATTGTTACAGTGTGGCAGGGATCTAGTGTGCTCTTTTTCCTAATAATATTCTCTTTGACTGACACCTCTGTGACACTTGTCTATAAATGGGGAGAGTACAAGGGGCAACTACTTAGAATATAAACAGTTTGAGTTATATTCACTGAATACTTGTAGAAGATACACACACTTATTTTTCTCTTTTGGATGTTTATTTACTCTCTTTTTTGTTGCCGAATTGAAGGCAGGAGTCATGATTTTAGCAAACCAAGACACAGAGTTCCTGTATATCCAAAGATATTGTTAAAATAAATTCACAATGAGAAAGTTTACAGAAGAGAAGACTATCCTATAATATGATATTCAGATGGTAATTCCCAAATGTTCCTATGAAAATTCCCTGAGCCCCTTTCTAAAATAGAAATTTCTTCTCAGATGATGCCTCTGTGACAGAGAAATCGGAGAAGATTACTGTCAGGAAAATAGTTACTGAAAGCTTTGTGGCTGTGATCAGTGTTTATTATGCATAAATGTAGAATAAAATTCATCACCAGCTTGTGAAGCAGTTAATATAACCTGCGTATTTGCTATTTTAAATGTTTATCATAAATTTCTTTGTCAATTCTAGTGTATCTCATCAACTGTCTTGGTGTGTGGACTAATTGAGAAGACACCCAATAATGGTGGTAATGCTTAGGAAAAGAAGGAGGCTCTCTGGCTATTAACTGCGAAGAGTGTAAATGTGTAAGCTGAGAGAAGGAAAAATGACATGAAAGAGGTTTGTTCCTGAAGGACTCAGGAATTGAAAACAGTTTGCCGAAGAATTAATTGTGCTTGTCAAATCTGGTGCAGAAAGGCACAGACATTTATGATGTCATGAAATGAATGATATTCTGAGAGACACTGATTTATTAAACAGTGATCTTGAGTGTTGTGATGAAGTGTTTTTAATTAAATGGCTGAATAAGAACAAGATTTTTTTCTTTTAATTTATGAATATAAAGTGAAAACTTTTACAAATCTTACTGCCTGTTTCCATGTTTCCTTTCATATATTTTACTACATGAACCAGGAGAAGAACAATAAGTAAAGTAATACAAACAATGGGAATGAAACAACTGACTGGAATATTAAATATCTTACCTGCTGCACCTTTATACATGCATGTGTCCAAAATTAAAGCAACAAATGAAAATTTCGCATGGTTGCATTTATTTTGCCACAAAACATAATAAACAGGTGATAGTAAAGTAGAAACAACGTAAAAAATACAGAATGTAAACAACTGCAATGTGCATAATGGTAGAAAAAAATATTCTTCATTTTTTCCAACTTAACGGATTTGCACACACATTCTGAAAACTGGTTAATATACTCAGTATGGAGTGTGGCCACCTCAGGAAGCAATATAGGCTTCACAATAGCAGGTTATGCTTTGAATGATGTCATCAATCTCATATCGAGGCAATAACGCCCATTCTTCCTGCTTATCTGCTCACAAGTCTTGGAGAGTGGTTGATGGGTGTTGACATGATGCAACTCGTCTCCCTATTGCATTCCAGACATGCTCTATGGGATTCAAATTGGAATGGCAAGCAGACCACACCATGTGTGTAATATCTACCATTTCCAAGAAAACATCAGCCACCCTAGCACTGTGAGGTCAAGCATTATCGTCTATCAATATGAAGTGTGGGGCCACAGCACCTCGCAACAACTGCACATGAGGTCCCATGATCTGGTCACCATACCTGACAGCAGTTAAACTTTGTCAATTTATCCATACAATTCAATGAAGAGGTATTCAAGTGGTCAACATAATCCCTGCCCACACCAATATGGATCCTCCTTGATATTGATCTCTTTCAACAATGTTTGGGTCCCAAAATGGTATTCCACATTCCCTCCAGAAGCGAATCTATTGAGAATCACTCTCCAGACCAAATGGAGACCAATCTGTAAAAAGAATATTGGCCTAGTGTCAAACCATCCAGTTGGAATGTTGATGACTCCACTCTAGATGTTCCCCTCCATGAAGGCCCTCCATGGATAAACATTTAGCAGGTCTCTGACAATAATGGTCACTCTGCTGAAGCCTTCTGTACACTGGTTGCCTTGATACAACTGTTCCAGCAGATGCTGCAAAGTCAGATACCAGTTGCTGTGCAGTACTAAGGTGGTACAGTGGTGCCCTTACATCCAAATAATGGTTTGCTCTTTCTGATGTCACACTTGGTCCGTCCTGCCCTGATACAGTTTCGGTCTCTGTAAACTGTCACGATATCCAAAAAACAACAGAATGATTCACATTAAGAGATTGGGCCACATAAGTTTGAGACTGTCCTGCTTCCATTCTTCCTATGGCCCTCCACTGCAGTGGTGGAATGTGGTAGGTGTCTTCTCTTTTCCATACTGCACCATCTGTGAATGTGTACAGCGCGGCTGTGGATTTGGGTCTACCCAGCAAACACTACCTCATTTGGTACGTTCCCTGACGTCATCATTGGCACGACGTGTAGATAACCTCCTCGTGGTGTACCCTGGACAACAGACTGCTGATGCAGGACGGCTAATAATCTACACAATAGGTGACCGAACTAGATCCCGTATCTCTCACGGTCACACAAAGCAACATCAGAAGATGAAAAATCTGAAGATGAAATTGAACAACGGCACTTGTCAGAGCCAACTGACCAGAACGTTTGGACACAGCGCTCAGATTCTTCAAATAAATGCAGAAGGATAATCAATTGCTAAATGTGAATACCTTAGCAAACTAGCTACTGACCTCAAAATCGACATCTTAGCTGTTCAAGAGACCCACATGACTGAAAAAGATTTGGAAAGCAGGGGCAAGATTGCAGGATACAGAATGATATCGAGAATTCCCTCTCCTATACACGGATCAGCCATGTATGCCAAAAGTAACATTTGCAACATCTCGGAAGTGAGGAGTCAAAAAGTCAATGAAGTGGAAATAATTACTGCCAAACTCAACAATTTAACTATTGCATCAGTTTACAAACCACCTCTTTCCAACTGGCCAACTCCACCACTGCCCTCACTACCAAAACCTTGCATATATGTAGGAGACTTTAACAGCCGACATACATCCTGGGGTTACCGAAATTCTGATGAAAATGGAGAGAAACTCACTGTGTGGTGCGAAAGTCAAGACCTGTATCTCAGCTATGATGCTAAAGAAAAGAAAACATTCTACTCTGCTAGATGGCAATCTGACACCAATCCTGATCTGGTATTTGTTTCCACAGATGAAAGAAAACCTTTAGACCACACAAGGAAAGTCCTTCAGCATTTTCCCAGAAGCCAACACAGGCCCACACTAATCAGTTTTGGTATCACAATACCTGTTATCAGATCGATTCATAAACCAAGATGGAATTTAAAGAGGGCAAACTGGGACAATTATAGCTCCGAGGTAGATAATAACCTGCGATGGATACCCCCAAAAGTGAAAAACTAGAGATTTGTAGGTATTGTTATTGCTGCAGCTAAATGAAACATCCCTCGAGGGTACAGGAAACAATACATTCCATGCTGGGACAAATATACGCAAACTTTATATGAAAATTTTCAAAAAATTGGTGACCCTGAAACAGGAAAAAGAATATTAGAAAAACTAAATGAAGGGAGGAAACAGAAATGGAAAGAGCTAACTTCTCAAATGAGCTTTACTCACTCCAGTAGAAATGCATGGACTCTCCTTAGAAAACTGGGTGCAGCCTCAACCATGTGCAAAGAGGAGCCAGGAATTACACCAGCTGAAATGGCATTGCACATCAAAACAAGAGCTGACAAAGTCCCAATAGATCCTGCCATGAAGAAACAGATGGAGAAAGAGATGATTGAAATGGATAACAACATTAGAAATAATCCTATCCTTTCTAATCCATTTAGTCATGAAGAAGTTGAGAAAGCCATCAAAATGCTAAAAATGAGGAAGGCTGCAGGGTTAGATGGCATTTTCCCAGAATTCATAAGATATCTCGGCAAGCAGGGAAGAACTTGGCTCAAGAACTTCTTCAGTGATATCCTGGACACTGGGATAGTCCCCCCAGAATTTAAGATGGCTCACACTTTGACGATCCTCAAACCAGGCAAACCAGCAGATGATGCTTCATGCTATCGACCTATTGCTCTACTCAGTATTTGCTATAAGCTTCTAGAACGCCTCATCCTTAACCACATA
Source organism: Vandiemenella viatica (assembly GCA_031002005.1). Classification (NCBI taxonomy): domain Eukaryota; kingdom Metazoa; phylum Arthropoda; class Insecta; order Orthoptera; family Morabidae; genus Vandiemenella; species Vandiemenella viatica. The sequence goes on from JARYHS010012429.1 coordinate 16,551, forward strand.
CAAGGAATAATAAATATCATAACACCAACATATCAGCCAGGTTTCAGACTAAAACGGAGCTGTTGTGAGCAAGTATTAGTACTGACATCATACATTGAGGCTGGATTTCAGAAGAAGTTAAAAACATCAGTAGCCTTTGTCGATCTAACAGTGGCATATGATACAGTTTGGCTGGATGGACTGCTACTTAAACTTAAAAAACATATACCCTGCAGGAAGCTAACATCACTCCTGAGGAATATGCTGACCAACAGATATTTTAAGGTCACTGTCGGACATAAGACAAGTAAGTCATTTACAATAAAAAATTGATTACCTCAAGGGTCAGTATTAGCTCCATTGCTCTTCAGCTTGTACACCAGTGACATGCCAGAAACAACCGGCAATAAATTCTGCTACGCTGATGACTTAGCTATCGCCGTCCAAACTGCCACAATAGAGGAATGTGAGAGCATTCTCTCTAATGACTTAGAAACCTTGAACACATATTATAGAAAGTGTAGACTTTGTCCGAACCCAATGAAAACAGAAGTATGCGCATTCCACTTGAGCAATAGAATAGCACATCAGCAACTCAAAGTGAACTTCTGCCACCAGAGGGTGAAACATAATTTCTATCCTAAGTATCTTGGCATCACCTTAGACCACTCCTTAACATTCAAAAAACACCTCTAAAACACAAGTCAGAAACTGAAAACATGAAACAACATCATGAAGAAGCTAGATGGTACTTCATGGGGAGCTGATGCAAACACACTACGAACAACCGCTCTCACCATGGTTTACCCTGTTGCTGAGTACTGTGCTCCAGTGTGGCAACGTAGTACTCATACTAGAAAAATCAACATCCACCTGAATGAGTGTATGAGAGTAATAACTGGCACCCTAAAATCCACCCTAGTCCCCTGGTTGCACCTGATCAGCAAAATACCACCTCCAGAGATAAGATGCCAAGAAGCAACGGCACGTGAGTGGATAAAACTACACCATCCTGATCATCCACAGGATCTCCCAATCCACGAGGTTCTAAATAACTTACCACCCACTCGTCTTAAATCCAGAAATCTGGTATGGCAAGATGTATTTGACTTTGATGTCATGGAAAAATGGCGACAAAGCTGGAACTCCGCATCTGTAAAACATTCAGATATTAAAGATCCCACAACTGGACTTCCAGGATTCCATCTAAATAGAGACCAGTGGGTCAAACTAAATCGCCTAAGAACAGACCATGCGAAATGCAGCGCCATGCTGTATAAGTGGGGTCTTCAGGATTCTCCTGCATATGACTGCGGTGCTCCTTCCCAGAGTGTGGAGCATATTATCAGGGAATGCCCTCTACGGAAGTATGATGGACCATATGAAGATGTTTTTGGAGCTAGAAGTTCCTTCTTAGAATGGCTGGAAGAACTGGACATCAGCTTGTGAATGCTACCAACGTTCTTGTCATTGTATATATTTATTATTGTATAGTATTAGTTGCTTGCCATATGACAAATAAATAAATAAATCATTGGCATAGTTGTATGATGACCAGAATACCTTCTTCCATGCATAACACGAATATACCCACATTTGTTGACAGTTTATATGATTATATCGTGAATTAGACACAGGACAGAGAAATGGCAGTTTGTTGCTTTAATTTTGGACACTAGTGTAGTATGGCTTGATGGATGGAATGAATTATCTCTGCTTTTCAGGAAAGTGTTTGACTCTACACATGGAACACAGCTGTATGCACGACGCGAATTTTTTAACCTACTATTCATAATGAAGGAAAGTTTATGGCAGAACAGAAAGAGTTCATGTATCTGAACTAGCCCATTATTGTGGTGGAAAATGAATTATTTACCTTGAGTTAAAGTGTAGTGGCAATGTTCTGAATAAAAGTGACTATTAAGTTTGTAGCCACCAGTACTGAATGCTAGGTACTCATGTGTGTTGGAGTTGCCATCTTCATTTGAAGGAAATAATAAAATGTTTCGCTTGAATAACTGTTCCTACCATTGAAGGTTTTGCTAATTTTTAATCTTATATTTTTCCACACTTATTTCTATACCTACTACCATTTAATTGAAAACTGTTAATTTCCCTGGCCTAATACTCTCTCATCCAGTGTTTATTTACTTGATAGTTAGATGTTTTACTGTTAAGCACTGAGCTACCCGATTCTGCCAATCAACCATTTCTCCTTCATTTCTCTGATTGTGCATGTTTGCTTATGTCTATTTCTGAACTAGAATGAATAATTCCACGATGCATATTAGGTATTATGCTTTTTTTTTTTTGCTTAAAGCTTTTTGCCTCACTGACACTGGCATTGTTACAAGCGGTAAAGGTCTCAAATCAAGAAATGGGAAGGAATTTGGCTGTGGCCTTTTGAAGGAACCATCCAAGCATTTACCTGGATTGATTTTGGAAAGCCATAGAAAATCAGAATCTGGAAGGCTGGAACCCACTGTAGCAATTATGATGTTTGTTTGTCTCGTAAATGATCATATTCTTCTGATCAGGGGCGGATCCAGGGGGGGGGGGGGGTAGGGGGCTCAAGCCCGCCCCAAAAGTATCTTGGTCCACCCCTGACATTGTAGTTTTGAGACCATTTTTTTTTTTTTTAGCTCTAC
>JARYHS010012431.1:0-37276 GCA_031002005.1 Vandiemenella viatica
TAGGAAGGACATAGGGGGTGTGGTCTCCGGTTCAAATTCCGCCGGGAGTAAATATTTTAAGAATTGTTTTTCAGCGTATAAGTCAAGCATGGAAGTTGCGCCATAAGGATTCTATGTAAAATGTAGGTTCCATAAATTCAGTGGTAGAAAGCGCGGTACAACGTAGGCGGCAGAACAGTGCCGTAAGCGTTTACTTTATTTACACTATACTGGTCCACAGGCTTTGTTTCTGTCGCAGGCAGTTGGTGTGTGATCTACACTAATAATGTTATACAGCCTTTGTCTTTTTGTTACGTTTTGACGAACAAATGGATATACCGATTTTGATGGAATTTGACTAGTAAATACTTTGTATCTTTAGGAAGGACACAGGAAACATTTTCCTTTTTCCTTTATGAATAACAGTATTAGTAATGAAGTTTTGATAACGTATCACCGAGCGTAGTGGGTGAGCGGTAAGTGATCTGGCCTCGCATTCGGGAGAACGCCGATTCGAATCCCCGTCCGGGCATCCAGATTTAGGTTTTCCATGGTTTCCCCAAATCACTCCAGGCGAATGCCGGGATACTTCCTTCAAAAGGCCATGACCGAATTCCTTCCCGTTCCTTGTCGCCAGTTCCATCCCGCCTCTCATATCCTCGCCGTCGACGAGGCGTAAAAAAATCCATTATATCCTCGCTCGCAGTGAAACTAGTACGTACTAGATGGCGTACTCACAAACTGTTTCTACGCGGGCACTGATTCCACCTTCTCGCCTCCCGCTTTTGATTTCTCGATCAGTAAATATAATCTCAATAGAAAGAAAATTGAATACGTCGTTTTTTAAGTCACAGACATAGTTTTATTCTGACCTTGAGGGTCGCCAATTTTTTTGTACGGTCACCATTTTTTTAAAAAAAATTGACGAGTATTCAAAAAGGTTGAAAAACACTGCTCTACATGAGCGGGGAAGGAGCAATAAATGATAATCTGTTCGTAAACTGAACAGATAAGCGCCAGAGATCACACTACATCAACGATAAATACACCACCCTCTGGAATAAGACTACGTAACTTAGTAAATTTAGAAACATGATGAAAGCAATTTAAACTATTAAATACAAAATTCATTTGAACATTACTCCGCGTAATAATGGTTTTTTTCTTTACCTCTGTGAAAGCCTTCGAAATGCTAGTATGTTTATAACAGAATTAAAACGTGTGTTAGTACCATGATATAAAAAAAGCTACGCAGAAGCGTATTAGTTTCACAGCTAATGCTGCGAAATAGATATTCAACCGTACAGCATTTTTTGTGGCGAACGCCAACGCGGAAGTGGGCTTTTCGCAGTCACGTTGTTCACTTGTTGAATTCTGGGAACAGTTTTTGCTGCTACTGATCTCGAGTACGACTGTTAGCAAGTTCTGGGAAAACAGGACGAGGTCCGTAGCGACAACTTAAAGAGAGCACAAACGCCTTCATCTCCGCGGCCCTGTATCACTTACCGAGAACGTTTTATACGGCTGTCTCACCATTTCGGCTCAGCCTGCAGCGCAGTCATCACTCTACGAACTCCGAGTGCAATTACAAATGCTACGCCTACGAGTTTCATTAGCGGAACAGCAGCCGTCGCGTTCCACTCACTAAATCATCCTTACAAATTACGTAGGCTTATTCACGACGCGCTCATAACAGGCGTGTAACAACTATACTCAGAGCCGTGGTATTTCAAATGTGACAAGTCTAACTCGGTTTTACATAACAAAGAAAGGTCATGACATACCGCACAATAGACCGCAAATCCACGTGAGGGATTCAACGTTCGTGTTCACAGGACGCAGATTGTTTAGGCTAGTGTTTTTCAACCGGGAGCCCTTTACAAGTAAAAAAAATTTCCGACCCCCTCCCCCCCCCCCCGTGTTCGTAAAAAAAACTTTGACGACCCCCCAGATCCGTAATAAAACTACGTCAGTGATTTAAAAAACGGCGTATTTCATTTTCTTTCTAAAGGTAAAGGTCACGGTGTTCCTATGGCTCCTGCCACTTCCCGTAGAATTCGCGGAGGTAGAGCTCCGCATTCCCATTACAACCATTGGCACTAGAGTAGATGTTACGAGGTCCGGCCATTCTTTATCATCCCGCGGAGTTTCCTACACGGTACTCATTGGATCTTCGAGCACGAGTCCTCGGCTTCGTAGGGGATCGAACCCCGGTCGTCCGTGCCGCAGTCACTCTACCGCGTGAGCTACGCGGCCGCCCTCATTTTCTTTCTATTGAGTCTATACCTACTGATCGAGAAATCAAATGCTGTGCAAGGTAGTCGCGGGCACTCTGCGGTGGCGGCGCGGGAGGCAAGAAAGTGGGATCAACAGACAGGTAGGAACAGTTTGTTTTCGTTCAGTTGCCCAAGTACGCCAGGGAGTACGTACTAACTTCGCTGCGAGCGAGGATAAACTGGAGTTCTTAAAAGATATGCGCCGAAATCCACGTCTGCTACAAGTTGCAGCGGCGGAAGCAAATAGAAACCGAAAAAAATAGACTTAATGACGAAACTTAGGGAGCGGTAAGAAACTACGTAGTTCCATTTTGACCTTCGGTGAAACCCTCTCCCCCCACGTAGTCCGAAGTGGCTTTTGCCTCTACACCCCCCCCCCTTCCTCCTCAATTGATTCCAGAAGACATTTCGTACTGTTTTTTCATGCCAGACTATTGTAAATTAAATACGGAGATAATTAAATGACGGAAATAAATATTCACATGCTGTTGTGTTCTGTACCTTAAACTGTGACGAATAATATGAATTAAAAGCTTCGTGGTTTGGCACGGAACCCTTCCCCCTTCCCTCCACCCCACGAAGTTCAGCGTAGCTTTCTACCCAATCCCTCCCTTCCCCCACCCCGTAGACCAATACTACGTAGTTTATGGACGATCCCTTACCTGAAGATTGGTAGAAAGAAGAGTAATAGGTATCTACGATTCGACAGTTTATTAAAAAATAAACAGGCACAGCCTTATAACTGAAAATTTTGTATTTTTATTGTATTAAACCTACAACCCTTGCGATCGCGACCCCCCGAGCAAAACTTAGCGACTTCCCTGGGGGTTGAATAACATTTGTTTAGGCCATAAAACATGTCTACAAATGTAAGAACGGAGATTTTCCCAGCGTATGCTTGCAATGAAGTCTTCACGGGGTGCCGCCTCTAATGACTTCGACGTCGACGAAGCGTAAAGCTATAAGTAATAATAAAAAAACCATGAAGTTCCCGGCTTTATATGAACGATATTTGTAATTTCAAGTGTCAACATGTATTCTTCTGTTTACTATTTGGCAGGTATGCCATAGGACTCTGTTGCTGTGTCTTTGAGCAGTACGTTTAGATAAGCGAGTTGTATGTGTTATGCTGCAGCACATACACGTAATATAAAAACAGAGCTGTATTTTAACGAACAGACTTACGTATTTAGAAATATACGCCAAACGAGTAACTTTCTATGTTCTGTCTGCTAAGTGTAGTTTATGAGGTGGAGGTTGGGTATCGCGCAGGCATTCACTTAGATCAGGGGTGGCCAACCCGCGGCCCGCTTTGAATATTTTTCCGGCCCGGGAGATTCATCACACTTTTACAAAATATATTTATTTTATAATGTTCAAAGTAGTGAAAATCAATGTATTAAAAAATACATTACTTTTGCATTCATATTTTTAAGATTTATTTCATTTATATTTTTATATATCATTTTTAGCATTATATATTTTTTTTAAATGTGCGTTTAGTATCATTATTATTATATTATCTATGTTTACATGTAAGAATAATAGTAAACATAATAATAATAATTCATTACGTTTCAATTTTTCACTCAAAAAAATGTCTATAGTGGGTCTATATTTAATATGGGGATATATACGATGCATTTCCAAAGGGGTCTGCAAGATCATTTGGGTTGGTCACCCCTGGCCTAAATGATTACGGTAAACTGCAGTCAGGACTCGTGCCCGGCCCCGTTGTAACCCCCCTCCCCCATCCAGGGTGCTGTACCTTAACGCACTTAGCCACACTGGTGTGTGCAGTAGGGATGTGTGTGTGTATTTTTTTTTTAAATCGAAAATGCGCGTGGAGAATACCATTATTCACCAAAGCGACTATCATAAACCTGACAAAACAAACATAAGATGGCTGGTATTCAAGGTCCGAAATTTGAGCCCAGTATCGTTTTTGATCCCCGTGTCAAGTCGACAATGATGGTGGTGGTCTTGTTCGTGGGCCCCCGGTTCAAATCCTTATCCGGTAAGGAAATTATAGGGGCACTCAACCCAACCCTCATCTCCGGTAAAGATTTGCTTTGTTCGTGTGAAATACGCTAGACGCTCCGTAGTTCGAACTGCAAGTTAAACAGATGGAATGTGCGGTTAACTTGAAACTCTGCCACCAGGTCGTCCTCGCATTCGGGAGGATGCGGGTTCGAATCCCCGTCCATCCATCCAGATTTGGATTTTCCATGGTTTCACCAATTCACTCCAGGTGAATTCCGGGATGGTTCCTATAAAAGTCCATGGCCGAATTCCTTCCCGTTCCATGCCCCCTGTCCTTTTCCGGTTCTAATGACCTCGACGTCGACGAGGTGTAAAACAACAGGGGAAAAAAATGTCGTAATACCACATAAATTTATTTAGAATAGCAGCGTATTAACACGTGCTGTCAGATTGGTTGAACGTTCTAACCTTTCATGATAGCCTAGCGCGAAATTACACTTCTATGGCTGTAAAGGAAGATTTGCTTAGCTGATTGCAGAAACCCGTAACCAAATTGCTTGATCGTTGGCAGCAACATTTGAATGCGCGCCAATTTCCGCTCGACAAGTTCATTGCGATAGCGCCTTAACTTATTCACTCAGTTCGGTTCCACGCTTCAAATCTTACACGGCCCGTCTTGAATATTTTTCCTACCCACGAGATTCATCACACATTTATAAAATATATTTGTTTTATAATGGAAAAAGTAGTGAAAACCACTGTGTTAAGTATACATTATTTGTGCATCCATATTTTCAAAATTTATTTCATTTATAGAGCTCTATTTATATATCATTTTTAGTGTTATATATTGCTTTAAAATGTACGTTTAGTATTATTATTGTTATATAATCTATGTTTACATGTAAGAATAATAGTAAAAACAATAATAATAAATCATTATCTTTCAATTTTTCACTCCAAAAATGTCTATAGTGGGTCTAAATCTAATATGGGGATATATAATTTTATATGCGGCCCGCGGAGTTATGATGTATTTCCAAAGTGACCCCCAAGATCATTTGGGTTGGTTGGTTTAGACAGCTGTTTTGAACTATGTTTCACTTTTATTGGCAATACTTTTTGGCTCGTTTCTCATTCAGTGAGAGGGACGTTTTGAGTATAATAAATTTCAGGCCTTGAATTCCGTAAAAAGTTTGAACATTGTAATAGTTTTGAGTGTTCAAAATTGTTGTCATTCTAAACTATTTTAGATGGGCGGGAAATGCAGATTCCAGTAGTTTACGAGTTCATTAGGGCCTATACACAGGACTAAACACAGCTGGTCATGTAGTGTTGCAGTTTGATTGAAAACACTAGATAGAGCCATACGTAACTTGCCCTTCTGAATGTTGTCACAATATGCATTTAGCGCCGTGTAACGTGGAGAGAAAGCGCGTCGAAATGTGGCTGGGAGCTACGTTTTGAAATCCTGTTACGACTGTGAAAGGTGAAGCCCGTTAAACGCCTTCACATTTGCGGCGCACCAGACCCAGCGGTCAAGTTCAAATCACATTCGAGGCAAGTATCACAGCCGCTGACAATTTAATAGGTCAGAAGCATAGTGATCTTCATTTATATACAGTTCTTTCAGAAAATAAGTGACCGAATAGTTTAAAAGGCCATAGCTGAGTTGTTTAAGGTACTTTTGCTTATGGCTCTACGCCTCATCGACATCGTGGTCATTGGAGACGGGAAAGGGCTGGAAACAAGGAACGGGAAGGAATTCGGCCTTGACCTTTTGAAGGAAGCATCCCGGCATTCACCTGGGTGATTTGGAGAAAGCATGAAAAACCCAAATCTGGATGCCCGAACGGGGATTCGAACCGGCGTCCTCCCGATTGCGAGGCGCTCACCCACCACGCTCGGTAGTATTTACATAAGTTTGAAATTTATTTATAAATTTTTATTGTTTTTATAGCAGGCAAGTTCAAACCCTACAATGCCAGTGCCGATATATTTAGTCATAACACTAACATTTTCGACCGTACTGAGGGAGATGAAATTTTCTTCAGCTTCCACATACAATTTTCCACAACTAACAAAAACTTAATTAAAATATTCTTACAGCTCTAATCCAAACTGCAGGAGATTCCTGTTCATAACTCATTTGACAGTAGAATAAATCCTTAAACTGGAAAAATAAATAGTGCTTCCTAACTGAAATATACCGTAAAGTGTCTGAAGAGAAAGCAGTACTTTCATACTGGAAAATCGATGAAATAACTCCAATTTTCAAAAAAGGAAACCGAAAAGACCCCATGAACTACAGAAAGTTCTCTCTTAATACCTAGACGATGTTACGTTTTCGAAATTTTTTAGATAAAAACATTAATTTTTTTCCTTTCATTTCAGCCATCTATGGACGACGACTACGCAATTTCATTTCCTCTTCTGAGTTTCCTTCCTCCGTCGCCAGTACTCTTTCATTCTCTGGCTCACTTTTGCTTTTTCTTCCTCTGAAATTATTAAGAACTAACATATATTTAGGAATAACAGATCGTATGAAACGTAACTGGTTATATTTTCTCAGGCAGTAATAATAAATTCTATTTTGTTGGATTATTAGGAAGCATTAAACACTACAACACAAACTCTAACAAAGATCCGAACGTAAAGAGAAATGCAATATATATTATTATTGGTTTTACGCCTCGTCGACGATGAGGTCATTAAAGGCTGTAAGCGATGGGGGGAAAGAAACGGGAAGAAAATGAGCCATGGCCTTTTGAAGGAATCATCCAGAAATTCGCCTGGAGTAATTTGGGGAAGCCATGGAAAACAAAAATCTGTATGGACGGACAGGAATTCAATCCTGCGTCCTTCCGAATGCGAGGCCACCACGCTCTATAATACATGGATACTGGAATTCTTTAGTCGTATGCCACATTGTTCGTAAAGGGCAAAGCCTCTGTTAAATCTCGCGTCCGACAAGGTAGTATAATATGATCAGTTCTTTTCTTAATTTCCATAAACGCCCTTTGAGACATAGTTAATAACAAGTTGGGATTGATAGTTCAACATACATTTAGCAAAATTTTTTATTGCCCTGCAGCTGATTGTTCAGAGACCTAATGTTGCCACGACGCTAAATAAAAATATGTATGCGTGAAGAAAGTAAGGGATGTAGAGGTAGTTATAATCACTGATTTCGTGATTGATTCTTGGGATATTTGTACTTTGTGCGTAATTAACAGCAGTCAGTGTGTATGAGATAAATGGGTAAGAGGCTGAGTTACATAATTACTAACTTAAGTCGACTCTTATATGGGGTCAAAGCAGAACGTTTCTATCACATTTTATGCTGCCCACCGTTCTGTTTATAATCATTGACCGGTCAGATCACATTGAAAGATGGGATGTTATATCGAATCTGCACTCGCTGAAACAGTTGGGTAAAAAACTCTCGCAACAGTTTTTGACCGATTAAGGGAAATTACTACATTAATTTTATGTAATGCTATCATAAATGCAACTTTTTTCACCTTCTTTTGTTTATATATCGGGGAAAATTGATAAACTTAACCCTGTCAAAAGAGAGTATTCTTTTGAATCTAAACAATAATTTTTTTATTTTTTTTTTTTTGCTTTACGCCTCTTCGCTGTCATTAGAGGTGGGATGGGACGGGGGGGGAGGAGGACAAGGAACGGGAAGGAATTCGACTATGGCCTTTTTTTAAGGTCGCATCTCGGCATTCGCTTGGAGTGATTTGGGGAAACCATGGAATACCCAAATCTGAATGCCCGGACGGGGATTCGAACCGACGTCCTTCCGAATGTGATGCCAGAACGTTAACCGTTCACCCTCGGTAAAACAATATTTCTAGACGGAATATAGATAATATTAGTATCAAGATTGGTGTCCTCTATTTTGTTAAGTATCTGTTTGGCGTTAATGCAAGTGAACTAGTCAGTGGGAAAAGGAGAACAGGAAACAATCGTTAATAAAACAGGAAGTTACTTTCAGTCGTAAGATTACAGAGACAGTCATAAAAGTCAGCAAAATCATTCCCGATTCTGTACGTGAGCACTAAGATGTTGATATTCAATAATTTTAAAATATTTTTTTTTACAATTACGTTTAAACACTTGGCCACCGATCTTAACAGTTTTATGTATACATTCACTGACTACAATCTTAAGTTTTCAGAAAAGCGTATATCATGAAGCAACAAATATTAAAACGCTACAGCACCTCTATTCTACAATAGAAGTGCGTGGACAATTTCGAAATCTTGCTAAGCACTCGAGTGAAATCATCAGTCCCGGGACGACAGTCACTGCTGAACGGATGTGATGTCATAGGAGATTGTGGTCTGCGACTTTCCAGAAGCTGGAAGTTCTGTTGATTCAGTCACCTTACCAGAGGAAGCACTGTTATGTACACGTCATTCAATATCTCTCTAATGATTCTACTATTTCATTCTTACTTTTAATTATCCGCTTTACGGATCGTCAACAGTGTGTTCATTAGGACCAGGACAGAATTTTGACAAGAATAGAAAGAAAATTGGCTGTTTGTCTGCCGTAATTTCGGAAATCAGTAGAAAACCGAAACATTACAAGAACGGGAATCAAAACTGTGTTCTTCCTAGAGTCAGGTCGAATCTTACCATTCACCCGCTACGATTTGTTTACAGCATCTAGAACAAGGCTGCCCAACCACTTTTGGAGATTAGCCACAATTTTGATTTTAAGTTAGCCTGCGGGCCACATAATACTGGCCCATAGTTACAATAGATATTTAAATAAAGCAAAGGTATAATTAACACAATTCAATTACAGTCAAAAAGAAAAAACAATGGATGAGACCTTTGGAAAGGTTATTTTTATTATTATTATTATTTATATGGTATTTGGCAACTAAGGTCATATAGCCAGCTCAATGTTGTTATGATAACAGTTCCTCCAGTACATTGTAGCTTCTAAGTATGGACACCAGAGGACGGACACGACATTAACACACACAACACTTAAACACTAATGCCCTCGGCCGGATTGGAACCGGCGACCTTCGGTACGCGGGGCCAGTACTCTAGTCCCTACGCTACCGAGGCTGGCTAGGAAAGGTTTTTGAGCTCGCATATTCTGACCGCTGCGGTTAGGCCTGGGACTGGGCAGCGTTGATGTAGAACTATAACTTTAGAGCGGCAATGATATTTTGAAGTATTCTTGTTTTGATTGTGTAAAACAGTGTGACAATATAGAAGAAACCCAATGAACCAACCAATCGCACTCATCAAAAGAAGATGGGATCACTGCTTGCGTCATAAAAAAATTTGATGGTTGGACGGAGAGCTGCGGTGGCGTAGAAAAATACGCCGGAAACCTGAGGTAATTGCTATTAGCTTCCAGTACTAGTTCTTCATGCATAGCGGCATAGATTTTTTAGCGTAAAATCATATGCTACGGAAGTTTGATGTATGTGGACACTATTTTTTGTACCAAAATTTGGTTGATTTCTGATTACCACAAGTGAGAATACAATTATGTAGCATGCAATTAAAGAGAACAGAATAACAGTGATAGAACGTTCTTGCAGTAATATTCCCTATTCTCGATGAAAGTTTGAGGAGTGACATAACAGTAAAAACATTCTCGATATATTATTAAGATCAAAAAATTATCTAGAAAAATTGACAGAGAGTATTATGCGCAATTATACTTTCGATGCTCATGAACAGAATAACCTTCCGTTCCGAAAGAAACAGCATGAAGTTGGAAGCACAGTATGTCGCACTCTGTTGCTTAACTGTTTGAATCTAGATGATTTTAAGACTTAATAAAGTTCGCGGAAGATGCGTAAGATCTCCGAACACTACTGTCACTGAAACGACAACAGACAAAGCAAAGAATATACAACGGAATTACTAGAACTACTATCAGAAAATTACTGGAGCAAACAGATTTTCCGGTGAATGTTGAAGAATAAAAGAAATTTATTTCGTAGTAGCTAAGTATTTCTATAAAAAAGGAAGCCAAGTACGATATCGGGAGAGGTTTTTGCACAAGGAACGGGAAGAAATTCAGCCATGGCCTCTTGGGGGAGCCAGTCCGGCATTCGCCTAGAGTGGTTTCAGGAACTATGGAAAATCGAAGGGGCCTGACAGGAATTTGAACCCACGTCCTCCCGAATGCAAGGACTGAGTGTTACTGCTAATCTTAGGCTCAGTAGTATGCCATTGCGATGCCGAGTTTTAATAGCTTTAACTGATTTCAGGTAAAAAAAAGTAATTTCTGACTGACACTGAACTCCAGTTTAAGAAACAAGGTTAACTGCCGAGATAAATTAGTACTGTCCTCTCGTTTTCTCCCATCAAGCTAAAACAAAATTCAATTGCATTGGCGTGTTATTCACCTTTATAAAAAAATTGATTAGTATTTAGAGTCACATTAGACGTGGATAAAATTCGATTCTGACTGCAATGTAAGAAACAAAGAATGGCGCGTGTATAAGCGCAAGAAATACTTCTATATTTTCTGTGCATTATTCCTTTTTTTCTGTGAAATTTTTTATATTCATCTCGCACTCTAGTGGACGAACGGTGATACTATATTGTATTTGTACAGTAAATACGGACTTTGTAGAGGTTACTCTCATTAACAAATGAAAATTATTAAAAGTTTAAAGTATAGAGTAATGCATTTAGTCTTAGCCTGTATTTAGAGCTTTGGTATAATAGCAGGACATCTTCTACAAAATTTGTGAGATTTCGCAAGACTCCCCCTCCCCCCCCCCATTTCACCTCACGTAATTAATGGACGACCCCTAAACCCGTCAAAACTGGCAGTCTGAAAGCTGATTTCTGGTTAATAACTTAAATCATTTTTAAAGGCTTAAATAACACATTCTCTTTGTTGTAAAGAAGAATGCTAATATTTCTGCGTGAAAATGAAACTTTCTATCGCAAGCTGATTAGTACATTCATTGTATTGCAATATAAATATGATATCGTATTTCTTTTCTTATTATAACAGCGATCAGTGAATACAGTGAAACCATCTACATCCAACTAATATAAATGAACAAAAAGCAACTAAATATACTGGCTACTCATATAGATGTACATATACTGTCTGATGTCGTCACGTGATTTTCAGTGAGCATCAGGGCCGGCGGATAATGTGGGTAAGGTGCAGGGGCGGATCCAGGGGGGGGGGGCTAGGGGGCTCAAGCCCCCCCCAAAAAAAGTATCTTGGTCCACCCCCGACATTGTAAATTTGAGACACCTTTTTTTTTTTTTTAGCTCAACAGATTTGAGGGCCGAGGAAGCCCTCTGAACCAAAATTCACTCAAGCCAAGCCCCTCCCAAACCAAAGTCCGCTCAAGCCCCCCCCCCCAAAACAAAATCCTGGATCCGCCCCTGGTAAGGTGGGTAGATGTACCCACCCGGCAAATTCCCACCCGTAATTAGAGAGCGACTGAGCGTGCTTAGAGGAAACAACTGAGAGAAAGAATGAAAAATATAGCAGACCAGCTGAGCATATTACTTTCATCATTTAAGATACCACAATAACACCATGGATAACGCACTATTTTCCTTTGATGTTTCAACAGAGACTGTCACGCCAGCTATCGCCTATTGAGCACGATCGACGGCAAACAACTGTAGTCAGATGGATGAATTCGTATTGAGGCTGAAAAGGAGTAAATTGAGTGTAGATAACGCTAGAAGACAGCAGAAAGTGGAAGATATATTTCATCGTCCTTAGACGTAAGCTCACTGCAACTTTAATAGATGGCCTTGTTGAGTCAGCTGACTGTCAAAATCGTGGCAACAAGTAAAAGTAAATTATTATTTTTGTTCTTCACTATATACACAACTAGCTAGTGCCCACGACTTCGTTCTTGTTTGTCAAAAATTTTGAAGGTTTTTATGTTTTTGCACGGAACCTTCCAGGATAAAAAGCTGCCTATCTGCCTGCCAAATCTGAAACCTAACAGTGGAAATACCATCAAAATTGCTTCACACACTAAATATGTAGCATACAAATTATTTACATTTTATAAAACCTGAAAAATGTGTCGTATTCTTTTTTTTTTTTTTTTTTTTTTTGGTAACAGTTTAACGTCCCTTTTTAACAACGTGGTCTTTAGAGACGGGAACGGATGGGGGCAAGGAATAGGAAGGAATTCGGCCATGGCCTTTTTGAAGGAAGCATCCCGGCATTCACCTGGAGTGATTTGGGAAACCATGGAAAACCCAAATCTGGATGCCCGGACGGGGATTCGAACCGCCGTCCTCCCGAATGCGAGGCCAGAACGCTATCCGTTACACCACCACGCTCGGTTCGTATTCTAGAACATTATTCAAGAACATTCTATAACATTTTATTACTTTCAAGGACATTCTGGTAAATTTTAGAATATTCTAATGATTTTTTTGAACTCTTTGGTCGAAATGTCATACAGTGACCACTTTCAACCACCATATCTCCCACACCCACACAGTTACCGACATGAAACCATCACAGTGGGTGGGAGACTCGAGGCTACTGCCACACACAAACACCAGCAGTCTGCTGCACAGTGAAATATAGGAACACACTCACATATATAACATTTCACGGGACAGCTCACCCTTCCTTTAGCCTTACCACCCACCCGGACCTATCACGAAACGCCGGCCCCGGTGAGGATTAAAGCAGTTTAAGCTTTAACATTAAAGTGCAGAACGTTAAGTGAGCATGCGCACTTTAAGCGTAACGTGTAACGCGTACCTAACACTAACAATTTTCTCTCTAAAGCGCCCAAAGAAGTTTCACTTCAAAAATCCGTTTTTTAGTAGAATAATGACGGTTTCATTGTGAAGCCTGACAATTAATAACGTTAGGTGCAAATCATTATTAAAATTGAGGCTTTGCCAAACATCTGTAGACACACAAAAACTTGATTTATAATCTTTCAAAGTGTTCTTTAGACTCACGTTCATAAAACGTTCAGATAGCAACTCAAATTCTTGCTGCAAATTTACCGCATAAAGAAACGAAACACCAGATATAATAATGAAGCAGCTTTATCGCAGACAGGAGTTGCTTCCGCAACTGCCTTATCGAGTCTTCACCCGACTTCCTGCAGCGTTTCATCACACGGCCATCCGGACTGTCTCAGATAAAGACAAACCAGGCTACAATAAAATCGAAAACATGACCACCTTCTCCTTTAAGATGCTCCTAAAATAATTAACATAAATGTTGCTAACACAAATAAGTTCCTGAGTCGTACAGTCGATTCGCCAGAGCGTTAACATTCTGACGTTAAATAAAGGATTGATAACTGCGTACGATGTCAATCAATGAACAACATATCTCTCTGTTATCGACGACTGACAGAGGTTCATAAAATATGCAGATTCGATGTTACCGAACGTCAGGAAACACCATTTTGGCTATTGCAGACGGCAATAATTTTGGCTTCAGAACACATACTCCAGGATACAATAACTACTGTGCATGTAAAATGTGTTGTTATGTAACAAAATGCGATAATTAACGAGACATGAAAGAGATTTAAAAAAAAAAAACTTTTCAATGGTTTGATACATACAGAAACAAATACAAAACTTTTGTTACGAAATGCTCTCAGGTAACTAGCCGAGTTAAGGAAGTATTATAACATGATATTACGGCGATCACATTCACTGTCGCCATCTTTCTGCCACTTCACCAGAAGATGGCGACAGTGATGGTCATCGCCGAAAAATCGTGTTATAACATAACTCGACTACCCGAGAGCATTACATAAATTCTCAACGCCCAGAAAAACTTCGTTCTTATGTTAATACAAAACTATTTTTCTACATAGACTCCACTATTTTCAACTCATTTTTTTCACTTTTTATGCTCCACACTTCACGCCTCGTCGACATCAAGGTTATTAAAACCAAAAGTGAATCTGAGGGGGAAGAAAGGGAGGGTCATTTGGCCATGGTCTTTTGAATGAACCATCCCGTCATTTGCTTGGAGCGATTTCGAAAAACCATGGAAAACCGAAATTTGGATGGCAGGACGGGGATTTGAACCCGTGTCCTCCGGAATACCAGTCTCATACATTGGACTCGGTATTTTTTTCCCCCACCGCACTAACAGTTTTTTTTATTGCTTCGTCATAAAACTTTGTCGTACGTTTACGTAACCAATTACACACGAATACCTATTCGTCGTCGTAAAAAATTTTTCACCAAGGTCGTTTTTGGGGGTTTCCGGACAAATGACAGTCAAATTTTGGGCAACGGGGGGAGTGATCTAAGATTTTCCATTGTAGTTTTTCCAGTTTCTCAATTTTTCTCTTTTTCTCCTTCGGACGTCACGCTTCGTCAACGTCGAAATCATTAGAGCAGGAAGAGGATGGGGACAAGGAACGGGAAGGAATTCGACCATCGAATTTTGAAGGTACCATCCCGGCATTCGCCTGTACTGATTTCGGAAGACTAAGGAAAACCCAAATCTGGAGGGCCGGTCGGAGATTTCAACACAAGTCCTGCTGAATGCCAGGCCAATGCGTTCCCGCTAACCCACCACGCTCGGTTCTTGCGTTATCGTACAGAAGCAGGGTCCGTATATCGCATCTTTTGTTTCGCCAGACCCCTCTAGCTTCGCTCAAGCGTTCACAGTAGTATGCAGCGTAAACAGTTTGGCGTTCAAGCAGCAATTCGACATTAGCATCTCAATAGATGGGCATGAGATCTTTTACAGCAAACAAATGCGTTTTCTCCTTTAGTGGAGCTGCTTCCGTTTTTGCACACTATTCCATAGTCGATATCGTCGTTTCAGGAATATGGCGCTGAACTCATGATTACATTCGAGAAGGTACGTCACAAATGAAACTCCTTTTGATGCAAAGCGCTCCAAAAGCTTCCGAGGAATTTCAGGCCTTAAATATTTCTGACTTGCACTCAACATTCTTATCGTAAATGTAACTTCTACTCAATGACTGACTACATTATCATAACTTACTAAAGTTGCTGTACTAATTTCACGAACAGTAATTGGTGTATCCTTGTCTTTGAAAGTTGTTTGGGGTGTGTTGCTCGTTCTGGGACGAAGAGTGTGATTGAGCTTAGAAACTTCAGAGAAGAGTTTACGCTACTTGGATACTTGAGGCTTCGAAAGTGCATCATTGCTGAACTTCGCACGCAATCTACGACAAATTTCTGTCAGTTCAGCAGCTTCATGTACTTCAATCGTCGAGATAGTAAGTCAGCAAAGAAAAATAACACTGTATATACAAGCGTGTAGCATTTATAATGCCAACTTACGCATACCAGCTGCACGCTGTTGCGACATTAACGAGTTCGAAAGTATCCCGCACCCATTTCGGAAGGTTCCTTTGTTTGGGAGACTCCCAAAGATATTTCTGGCAGTGCATAATTATTTGATAAGTCGCAATGCATAGGGTGACAAAAGATTTAGAAATGCTTTCCATCCACTGTTATTAAGAAAACTACGTAAAGATCTCAACACCCGTTAGATAGATTCATGACGTCATTGGACGCAAGAACAACGCAATACAAATTCAGGTTAATTGTAACCAAGACTTGTTGTAGTCGCTGAAATAAACATATTACTCTTATTGACGGAATATACCAAAGAGCATGTCGGAAGAATATTTTCAGTTCACAGTTTTAAGTATCGGACAGTTTCAAATTACCATAATGTTGTTAAGGGTACTTTTTTTTGCTTATGGCTTTACGCCTCATCGACGGTGAGGTCATTAGAGGCGGGAAAGGACTGAGGAAAAAGAACGGGAAGAAATTCGGCCACGGTCTTTTGCAGGTAGCATCCCGGCATTCGTCTGGAGTGATTTGGGGAAACCATGGAAAACCCAAATCTAGACGACCGGACGGGGATTCGAACCCGCGTGCCGCGTTTCCGCTCACCCACCACGCTCGGTAAGGGTAAGTTAAACATACTCTCCCTGCCTATATGACGCGGTTAGTTTCTGATGACAGAAAGAGTGCAAAATAAAATCAGCCATTCTCAAATCACTCCGACAACTTCGGCGTAATCATTTTCAATTTTTCTGTATGTGGTTTTATCGAAATATTTAACCCTAAATGATGTGTTTGTGGCTTTATTTGAAGCTGAAATGTGGACTCAACTTGCAATCATTTCTCAGGAACAAACGTGTGTCTCTATATCCCATTTGTTTCAACAGAAACTTTTTCTCTTACTAGTGACGTAAAAAGCCGAAAGGCCAAGTATTCAGAGTTTTCGTTCTTTGCTCTCCTATATCAGGTCATGATCTGGTCAAAATTAAATCATCGTATGGCATTGTTGGCTGGGAGTTCCCGAAGGATTATTCGGCCACCAAATGACAGAGTTTTCGATTCGCCGCAAAATACGTCTCTTGTCGTGTCTAACCTACCTAACCCGGTAATCCTACCGTGTATGAGGTACCTACAGCATGGCGAGGAATCCGAACCACTGATCACGATCTAGCATCAAAAGACAAATAAAATGAATTAATACGTACAGGGATTTGTATTTTGGATCTGAAGACCGTTTGTTTCCAAAGAGTTCGTAGTATTATTTGGTGTGCTTCCCCTAAATTAGGGATTAATGGAGCTCCGTATTCGCATCCTTTTGCGTGAAATCCTACCTCCGCTTTTGCATCCGCAATTTTTAATTCAGATGTATAAAGGATGGTTTGTTCACATTGCAATATATATTATTGTTTTCTCTTTATACGAGATTTAGCCCATCTTCGCTTAGCTAACAACAACGCGGTTGTTTTCTTTTCACGATATTGCAATAAAAATAACAATGAACTGAACGGTGTTATTCCCTAAGCGACGAATTTACAAGTTTGAATTCGCACGCAAAGCGGTCTGTTCACGGTCCAACTTATAGGTCATCCGTGGTAGAACTACCGTAGGACGCGCTCACCCATTCACGCTACTAGAAGGGGTCCAACAAAATGTTCCAAGCAATCACTTCCACTCGTAATCTTCTCGCGGCGCACCAGTGTCCTTATTGCATACTCGTGGGATGTTTCTTCAAGGACACGTGTTGGTTGTATGGGAGTCCAACATCCAACACGTCATACATGTAGTCCTGTAACCTCTCTCGCTGCCCATCAAGAGTCCTTTATCGGAAAATCGGATCATGGTAGGTCCTACAAGTTGGACTTTGGATGGGTCGCTGGAGCGGTGGAAAGGGGGCGTCCATAAATTATGTGAGGTGAAATAGGAGGGGGGGGGGGGCGAATTCTCACCAAGGGGGGGAGGGTCTACGGAAACCTCACGTGAGGTTTTGGAAAAATTGTCGGACTGTAGAGCTAAACAAAAAAGTCTACAAATGACGCGAAAGTCGATTTTAGGGGGGTATTTCGTCGAAAAGTGGGGGTATTACCGGCTTTCGGAAGGGACCTAAAAAAAAAGTCTCTAAAAGTTGCGAGGGCGATTTCTAGGGGGGGGGGGGTCTCACGGACCAGATTTCACCACAGAGAGGGGTGGGGGGGTGGGGGTAGGGCCACACCTCACGTAGTCTCACCAGAAAGGGGGGGGGGGGATCTGGAAATCAGGAAAAACACCTCACGTAATTTATGGATGCCCCCAAAGGCGGGTGGCGGGCACGGAGATGTGCGGCGGCGTTGACTTGTGCTTGACGCTTGAATTAATCGAGCCATGAACTCTGCAAAGTTCATATGACAAAGATCGTTTTGTTTACAAGTGCGTAGGTATGTAAATAATTTAATTCACTTGTGAAATTATCCCACTTTTTTGTTGTTGTTGTTGAAGGACGAGGCAAAAAATAAGTCAATATTGCAGTATTATATGGAAATAGACTTTGCTTATGAAAAAATCTAAAATTTGGTATGGAAAATATAGATACTTATTTTGACTTTATGGTTATTTTTGATAAAATATTAAAATCTAAATAATTATATTTTTTTCCACCTCCGCTTCCACAAAATATCCGCATCCGCGGATGTCATGTACTGACATCCGCAAAGATGACCTCCGTAACAACCCTACTCTAAATATTTTGGACGCAGACAGCTACAAGAACTGAAAGCACGGAACAACAGGTATCAGCCATTCGCAAAGTACTCAAGCACGCAGCTACCCATTGCTGTTGTACGCAACTATTAGCCTAGAGCTGTTTGAAGGAAATAAAAATACGAAAGTTTACAATGATTATGTGATAACGTGGTGGAAGCGTGAAAGCAGTCAGAGGTGCGTGTAAAGGAAGCGCAGAAACACTCGACCGGAAGTGCCACAAGGGAATGTGGGGCTAGTTAGGCGTTAGAAAGTTAACTCGCAAAGGAGCGTAACGCTTGAACTTTAAGTGGAACAGTGGTCAGTAGCCATAGGAGAAAAAAATGGCGTTTAACGATGAAACATGTCCCATAATCGACGTAACGCTTCTTAGCAACAGCCGATGAACTGACTTTGTCTTCAGTCTCCACCAGTATTTACACTGTCGCTTTCCTGTTTGCGTAACACATTTGATCTGCGACTGACACTCACGTTTTAGAGCACGCTCGGTAACTGATACGATAAAGGAGCTGAGTTGTGGGAGCATTGGAAAACATGAGGCGAGTGCAGTGATGTGTGTTTATGTGTAAGGCATATGTTGACAATGTGGCGTGGGTGGATGTTGGGGGAAGAATTAGGAATAGTATGTGGAAAGTGAGAAAGGACAATGACCATAAATTATCACTTAGTTTCAAGCATTAGTGAGTATGAAAGTTTTCCTTCGTACGTAAGGTAGTTGAGGACTGGAAAAGATTATCGAGTGAGGTGCTAAACATTATTCCTCAAACGAAGTTAGACTAAGAATGAGCATTGACATAAGTGTGTGAATAAACAAAACGCCATTAATAATATGTAATCATAGATTTTCCCTCAAATGTGTTAATAATGATAAATAGTATTCAAATGTAACTCGACGTCAAAGCCGTAGAAAATTTATGCATAGTGCAAGGAAAACTCTTAACAACTACGGAACTAAGGTTGAGAAACACTGCAATGATGTATTTTAGAACGAAAACTTCTCGAGACATTTCTCACGAAGATGAAAAAGCGTGTCACTTCCAGATAATTTAAAATATTTATTCCGATAATTCCATCCAGGAGATACGAATTAGGTACGTTGAAATACGAGCTTCTAGGATTTTTTATTACTATTATTCCGCGAAGAAAACTTCTTTACAAAATTTGTTCAATATTTATTATACTATCCTATTTTAGAATAAATATCTCATATTTTCGTATGATTTTAATTCTACTTTCTCTAACTAAATGACCGAATTTAAGCCAAACAACATATATTTGAAAACTATTACGAACTCTGACATTAGCAGACACAAAATTCTCCATTATGTTGTTTCGGAGACATACTTTACCTTCGACACTGTTTCTTTCTGATAAAATTCTCAGAGAAGAAATGTTTAGCTTTCAGGGCTGGGAAGGTGCAATGGGCACTTGTTAGATTCTTGGCAGTGGCAGAATCAGCCATCTTGAATGCAGAATTCGTTTGATTTCCCTTCTCATACCGGTCTGGATCCAACATTCACGAAGAGATCCTTTCAAGCTCTCGTCAGAACTTCATAACTTGGCCATAAGTATACCACGGAGAACAGGCAGTATCAATAAGGACAGCCGTTGGACTGGTCTAGCGGCGGGAAAAGTCACCGACAATACGCCCTGTGCCCCTCAAGGCAGCTGCTCCAATCTCGAACCAGGTGCACAGGCGTAGGGGCGGGAATAAATCACAGCATGACCTCAACCACTGCAACACACCTTTGAAGACTAATCGAAAACCTCGGCTCACAACTTGTAAGCATTATTACTGAATACTAAAAAATGTGTTCTTTTTCTATTGTAACTAGAAACAAAAATTCCTAATGAGTTTGCGACTTAGGTAATATGGAATTATACGATCCTACCCGGATTACTTTCTTCCGCGTCAATCTTCAACTAATACAATATTGTAGTTCCACATTATAGACGAAACAGTACGAAAATGGCTGTATTCGCATCCAAGCTATACAATATTGTCCCAGGAATTATATTATCCTTTCTTATTTTCGAATAAATATCTGTTTTTTATGCAATATTACTTCAGTTTTATTTAACTATAAGACAGAACAACTTATATTTCAAAAGCATTACGTCATCAGGCAAGCGGTAGACGTATCACGAACCTTACTAGAATCATATTTGTCTGGTGCAGATTTAAGAGAAAAGTTATTTTTTGAACCAGCCTAATGGCTGAAGATATCTGCCCCACAGTGAGTTGTATGACTACAAACGCAAAATTATGCTGGACAAAGAAAATTTTATGGACGGGAGATTCCGCTTTAGTTAATTCAGTAAATAGCAGAGAAATTATTTATGAAGACATTAACAATTACTTAGATACCGCAAGGAATGTAGTCTCATGCTAGTATAGTTTCACAAACAACTATGACAACACGGCCTGTGTTTTTCATCAAGAATAACAGAGTAATGACTTAATTAAGATGAGGCTATTGAGGCTAAGGCCACTCTGGCTTCAAGCAGCGGCTGGAGCCTCATTTTGTGCGTTGCGGTGTAAAACAAAGCACCCTTCAAACGGCTTCAACGTCAACGCGTTCTATTAAAGACAGTCGTTATAAAATTCAAAACTGTACTTATGCTAATCTGATTTTGACATAACGTTAAAGGTAAAGATGTATTTATCTCTAAAATATTAGATTTAAGATCAGCGGCTTAGTAAAAATAAAAGACTTCAAAATTTACAGATCGTGCGAAGAGGAAAAAATTTAAGCGCATTTAAGTAAGTAACCTAAGAAAATTTTCCACTGAAGCTACAAAAGAACCTTTTTGCACCGAATCGTGTTTAGCACCACAGATAAAAGCTTCAGTTGAATGGCAAGATGTTAAACAGTAAATGACTGCGCGAATATTATAATAAGAAATATTGTATAAATGCAGTATTACTACCATTTCACTGGTTTGTAAAATTTTGCAGTATGTTCAAGGAATTCAAACTTAAATTTTCTTTAAAACAGGAAAGAAAAAGCGACTTTGCCAGAAGTCTTTAGTGCTGTTATTGAATCTGGAAGTTCAGAATTATGGTAAAACTTTCAATCCAGTAAGGATAACAGTTATAGGAAGTGAACTTTCAAGCACTATTGCTTTGCACCGGGCGTTCGTTCTTATGTCACAAGGTAAAAGCGTAACCGACACTGCAATATGAAAACGTACCGCCTGCCACCTCTAGAGTTCAACTGGCATTCTACTCTCCGTTGCTAAAAGCTCAGGCTACAGTTATGCGAAGTCGCACCCATATCATCTCAGCCCATCATATCTGTCCTACGTGCAAAAGGTCGCAATTTTCTCTGCGATCGAATTTAAATTCTTAGTGGATAGGTAAATTACAAATCACAATCCTAAAAAAAAAGAGTTTTAACGATACTTCTCTTCTTGAACAACTCCTTTTAGGTAAAGGATTAGAAAATGTATCTTGATTAAATTCAATTCGTAACATAAAATAAATCAATTATTAAAACCTCATACCAGACTTATTTCCGGACTCAAACATAGGTGCACGATTTGGGGACCTACATAATTTATCGTACCGATAAGACTGTTTTCAATGAACAAGCAAGAATTTCTCTCTGGCAAGTATGACACAGATTCTAACACTATCGCTAATGTAAGCAATATTATCAGAACTGTCGACAAATAACGACCGCAACTAAATTTTTGAGTTAATATGTAAATTAATTTGGTCTCCCTCTTTTGGTACTAATTGCTATCTGATTTGACCATAAAATTATAGTTAGAACGAAAATATACACACCTTGTGAGTTACGATTTTATTGGAAAAGTGAATTTCATTGTTTTTTTTTTCTCTGTTTATTGTTACCTAAATGTGACATTTAGCAATATACTGCAAAACAAAACAAAACTATAGTAAAACTCCTGTTTTTTCTTTAATTCATACAGAAATTCTAGTTCTGAAACCATGTGAATGTCTTATGATTCTACCTATACACAAAGGACTTTGAAAATGAGTGCGAGTTTGAATGCTTCTTGCAATTGATATTTTTAATTCTGGAACAGGGAACCTAGTTGTAAAGATCGACTGAGAAATAATCGTAGTATCAAAGGGAACAGTAAATACCTTGTCTGGTACGAAATCCCCTTCAGTGTAGATGCAGAGCGTGGACTTCCTATCGGATGTAAACTTCATGATATCACATGACGAATTGCACACCCTTTCGCTAGCGCAGCCAGCGGCAGACTGGCTTTGCTGTAGCACCCGACCGCCGCCAAACCGTAGTCAGCGCCAGAGCACCCTGGCGGTCGCTGGCCCAACTACAGCCTGTTGATGGTGAGCCCTCACAAAAACATTCCACCGCCTCCTACCCCTCCGCTTCATTTGCTGCCGTTGTTCCTGGTTATTAAACTGCATTCCTCGCTCCTCCCGGCTTTTCGACCGTGTGATCAATTTAGGAACTCCATTTGCGGAATATCAATACATGCTCCATACATAAAATATTGCCTACAAGCATTGCAACTTCCTTTTTAGTAGTAACTGGTACGTCGTGCATGACTCTTGTCTCGTACGTAATAATCAGTGCTGTGACTTTCTCATAATTAATTTTGTACTTGCACTAGGAGACAGCATATTATTCTTACTGTCTTCAATTCTGTAGGTATTTGATTTTACAAGTCGAAAAGAAATCTCGGGAAATAGAGTTTCGCTTATATCAAGAGATTGTATTCATGATACCTATTATATGCTAGAGACAGATCAGCCTTATGATTTAGCAGATTCTAGTTTAGAAATGCCTTTTGCTAATGAACATAATTACTGTAATAATTTAGAAGAAATTAGATATAGTACCGATTGCTGTTATTTTCATTTAGTCAAAAGCTCTAGAAACGATACTGCTACAGGTAGAAGATTATGGTAATATGGCATAAAACTTGGTCTGTTGACGAGTAGCTTATAATTTGTCAAGTTGAATCCCCAATAAGTTCATTATTGTTCAATACTATTATTTATTTAACTCAGTTCCGCCGTGTTAAGTATGTCAGGAGGTAAGGTAACGCTCTGGCCTCGCATTCGGGAGGACGCGGCCTCGAATCTCTGTCTGGAGATCCAGATTTGGATTTTCCATGGTTTCCCCAGATCACTTCAGGCGAATGTCGGGATGCTTTCTTAAAAAAAAAAGGAATTGGAGAGTTCCTTCCCGTTTCTTGTTCCCAGTCGTTTCCTGCCTCTAATGACCTCGACGTCGACGAGGCGCAAAACCATAAGGAAAAAAAAAGTATGTCAGTTACACAGAAGGCCCAAATCTTTGCATTCAATCTGTTGTGATCTGTCCGTTTCTGCGTGCTGGTGTAAGGGTTTTGTCAGCCATGTCGTTTATACCTAACCGTTTTGTATTCAAATTACTTTTTTACGTCCTCAGCCACTCGACTGGTATCATGCAATCCTTCAAGTCTCAAACACTAGTGCCAATCTCCTACGCCCTGCGTCCCCAATTATCGGTTACAGACAGTCTAACTTTATATTCTTAAACCGTTTTTAGTTTCCACTCCCCCTAGAAATTTTAATCGATATTGCATTTTCAGAATGTGAATCCTATATAGCAACTCTTCTTTATTTGTTTTTCATGAACTTATCTCTTAGCCAAGCATTCGCATGACGTATTCATTTCATAATGCAAAGGTTAACTTAATTTTCAACCACGTTTCATAGCGAAACGATAAAAATGCTTCGGTTTTCGTTTTGTTGTCTTCATTATGTCGTTTCTTTGCTGTCATACAATATTTTGCTGCATGCGTATAGCGGTTTTTTTTTTTTTTTCAAATTTACTCGATCATTAAATCAGTGTTTGATGCTGGAAATTTTCCCGTTTGAATATAATGTTTTGGCTGATGCTAACCTACTTTAAAAGTCTTCCACCCTCTGTTCAGCTGTTGTAATATTAACAACTGGATGTTGTAGGCCATGTTTAGACCTAATTTCACCAGCAAACTCTGTAACTTCAGTCTTGTCAGTTGAAACTACCGTATCTTAAGCAAACCGTATCATACTGGTTTTTTCTGCTTAAAGCTTTATTACAGATTACGAATTTTCAGTCGTTTCCTTGTCTTTTTCCCTCTAGATACAAGATGAATATCAGTAATCATAGAGCACAGGTTTGATAAAAGACATTCTTCAATCTTCCTGCCGGGTGCATATGCCACAATCCTTGCGTCGATATACAGCGCCATGAAACCATTCCATCTTACATGCTAGTTTTTCTCTCATCCAATTTTTAACTATTCATGACTAATTATTTACAGCTTAACGATTATTATATATATTAACTACTTCTTCTGTCTTCTTATTTTATTTTGCCGCATCTTAAATTGTCAAAAACCTTTCACAAATAAATATCACTAATCTATTCTTATTTTATTCGATCTGTCCTTTCTATAAGTAATCTTAACGTCAGAATAACTCTACTTTTCGTGAATCAGAATTAGTTTTTTATCCAATATTTCTTCCGTGTTTCTAATGGTTTTACGTCTCATCGAAATCTAGGTCATTAGAGACGGGAAAGAACTGCGGGCAAGGCACGGAAAGGAATTCGGCCATGAACTTTTACAGAAACCATCGCGGCGTTCACATGGAGTGATTTCGGGAAATCATGGAAAACCGAAATCTGTATGACTGGACGGGAATTTGAACCCACGACCTCCCGAAAGTCAAACCCATGCCACTCATCCACGTATACTATCGCAATTGATAATTTTGAAGTATGTGAAGCTAAACTGGTAGTGGAGTAATTTAACGTTGAACTTGAAAACATTATTAAATACGCCAATTTCTCTCTTCTCAAATTATTATATTTAACAATCTCGAAATTCGTTCTTTTCTCTGAGGTATTAACGATTTTAAATGAATCCGATACGTTATAGCCGCCATGTTTGAGTTTAGTCATTAAAAAAACTGAAATATACTCCTTTTGAAACTGAACTTCCTAAGTCACCATCAATATCAACATCTTTCTCTTTTACCTTTTTTTTTTTACTTATGGATTTACGCCTCGTCGACATCGAGGTCATTAGAGACGGGATGGGACTGTGGCAAGGAACAGGAAGGAATTTGACCATGGCCTTTTTAAAGGAAGCATCCCGGCATTCGCCTGGAGTGATTTGGGGAAACCATGGAAAACCCAAATCTGGATGCCTGGACGAGGATTCGAGACCGCGTCCTCCCAAATGCATCTTTTATCAGGACGTTTTTATATATGTTGACCGACTCATATAACTTCTCTAAGTTTTCTTCTGTCTTCGCTTCCATCTCATTAGCTCTTGTAATTGTTATACATTTTCTTTTCATTTCCCGTTAGTTCTGTTTAATATATCTGAACGTTACATACCTATAGTCATTTTATGTTCTACTTTTTTTACACTTTCATGCTACCATTCTTTGACTTTCAAGCATTTGATATTTATGTTGCTTTTAAAATAGGCCTACTCTATTTTTTTCGCTTAAAATTTTTGTTCTTTTGCCGTTATTTCATCAAATCGAATATTTCATCTTCAATCGGATATTTCCTATCCAGTTTTTTCCCGTCATGATTAGTGCTTCTTTTATGCCCGCTGTTATCATGTAGTCTTGTATTGCTCTTCATTTAAATTACATTTACCCCACTTTTATGAGCCTTCCCCCTCGCTTACGATATACGCAAGCTTCAGTTTTGTATGGGATATCTGTATTCAGTTCTAGAAACAGGAGTAGGTATAAATTGGGGGAGCGTGCCCACACAAAAGAACTGTCAATCATTTTCACACCTCTATTGTTCTCCCCCTCCCACCTGTCAATAATTTTCACACCTCTATTGTTCTCCCCCCTCCCACTTGACTAACCACTTGACTTGAGGGCCACTTGACTAACCACTTGACATGAGGACCACTTGACTAACCTCAGTTACACCCCTATTGTCCTTGACCACGCCCCCTTTTCCTCCCCTCCCCCTCCCTCCCCCATCTCCTACACTAACCCCAGCTTCACCACCCCAGTACCAGCTATCGATTTTATTGGTCTTTTGCCAGTCCATATTCGCCTGGAGTGATTTCAGGAAAACGAGAATATGGATGCTCAGACGGGGATTCGAACCAGAGGTAACCTCAGCTTCACCACCCTAGTACCAGCTGTCGATTCTATTGGTCTTTTGCCAGTCCATATTCGCCTGGAGTGATTTTAGGAAAAAAAAACGAGAATAAGGATGCTCAGACGGGATTCGAACCAGCGATCGTTGTTTGACGGCATTCAATGGACGGGAATAAGCAATATACTTTATATTGAGTGCTTAATAAAATGCGATTTAAACCATCTTTAAACATACGACGAACGAGAATATGGATGCTCAGACGGGGATTCGAACCAGCGATCGTTGTTTGACGGCATTCGATGGACGGGAATAAGCATTATACTTTATATTGAGCGCTTAATAAAATGCGATTTAAACCAATGAGGTTTCTTTCTTAAGTTAGGAATTAATGTCTTTAAACATACAACGAACGAGAATATGGATGCTCAGACGGGATTCGAACCAGCGATCGTTGTTTGACGGCATTCGATGGACGGGAATAAGCAATATACTTTTATATTGAGCGCTTAATAAAATGCGATTTAAACCATCTTTAAACATACGACGAACGAGAATATGGATGCTCAGACGGGGATTCGAACCAGCGATCGTTGTTTGACGGCATTCGATGGACGGGAATAAGCATTATACTTTATATTGAGCGCTTAATAAAATGCGATTTAAACCAATGAGGTTTCTTTCTTAAGTTAGGAATTAATGTCTTTAAACATACGACGAACGAGAATATGGATGCTCAGACGGGATTCGAACCAGCGATCGTTGTTTGACGGCATTCGATGGACGGGAATAAGCAATATACTTTTATATTGAGCGCTTAATAAAATGCGATATAAACCATCTTTAAACATACGACGAACGAGAATATGGATGCTCAGACGGGGTTTCGAACCAGCGATCGTTGTTTGACGGCATTCGATGGACGGGAATAAGCATTATACTTTATATTGAGCGCTTAATAAAATGCGATTTAAACCAATGAGGTTTCTTTCTTAAGTTAGGAATTAATGTCTTTAAACATACGACGAAAACACATTTCTGAAAGCTCATTTAACGTAATATTAAGCACGTCATTTCTACCCCAATCACACTAAGTACGATGATAAAATTTATACAGCGTTGATTGTAAAAAACTGAACTTTCTATTTATCTAAAAATACTTTTTAAAAAACTGCTATTTCTGATAGTTGATTACAAATTTCGCTCGCTGAGCCAGAGGTTGCTGCCCTGAAGAGGGGTCGAGTCTAACACAATGCTCCCTTTTGTTATCGCCCACTCGAACGCGCCAGCTGCACAGCCTGTAACTCAACTTCATTTCGCGTAATATTAAGCTTTTAATTTCTACTCTTTACATAACGCGAGAAAAAAAAATGTTTATATCGTGATAATTCTATGAAAATAACCTTTCCAATTAAAATTTAATATTTTTTAAAAAACTTGTACTTTTGATAGCTGATCTTAAATTTGGGGCTCTGAGCCACGCTTTGTATTGCTGGGGGGGTGAGGTTTCTATAACGTATGCGGCGTTACTGCGTGGGGTCCAAAAAAAATACGAGTACCAATACTCTCGACCCTTTACACTAACGCTCACAGCTTCAGTTGATATTCCAACAGCCTCCTATTCATGAATAAAAAGTATTGTTGAATTGATATGTCAAGCGATCTACTCTAAAAAAGTACCCTATTGTATGAAGCATGCGGACTTTGCGTTTATTCATTCTACATTTAATACTCCAACACTACACGCAGTTTGAGTTGAGAGACTTCTCTATTCACAGCCCACTTATGGACGTCATATCGATCGCGACTGCGTGTATTGTTGAATTGATATGTCAAACGATCCACTCTAAAAATGTTCCCCAATGTATGAAGCATGCAGTCCTTGCGTTTATTCATTCCACATTTAATACTCCAACACTACACACAGTTCGAGTTGAGAGGGGTTTCTATTCATAGTAATGTAATGTGAGGAACTATGGTATATTGTTAGATCAACTACCCACTTCTGGACATCATCTTAATCATTATTGTTCAATGTCAAGTGATCTCACTAACCGTCATCCACACAGATGCGAAGCAGCTGACCCTTCTATTGTTCTTTTGTTAGACCACCTAGCTACTCCCAACCCCATGAAGCCGCGCGCAGCGCGCAACGGTCATTGCTTGTACGACTGGTCTGAACAGGCTCACGCCTGCCCGGTCGAGATGTATAAGAAGCCTGCGTCAGCCATCCCAGAATCACTTCTGCTCCGCAGTTCGACGAGTAAGGTTGTCTCTCTTTCGCTCTTCTGAATTCCAGTAACCATGTCCGAAGATCTCTTCAACTACGAAGGTAAGTTCAATCACACTTGTGTGTAAATTTTTCTAAAATAGCATAAAATATATTATCATCTTAAATGTATACTATATATTATGTTTTCTTTCACAGATATGGCGGCACTTTTAGAGTTAAGCCAACTTGATGATTATGGTATGAATTTTTTAGTGATTGCTCATTATACAGTTAGGTGTTGCTAGTTTTGCCGCTATATCATTGGTTTATTTTCTTTTTGCAGGAATTGATGAACTTCTAAATATTGCAACCAATGAACTAATTGGTGGTAAGCATTTTTAATTTTTAACTTGTAATTATTTTTTATAAAGTTATATTTTTTTCTATTTCATTTTTTTTTTCTGTCTGCAGAATGTGGCGATTTCGAAATTTTCAGTTTTGAAGGTATGTCAGTCATAGAAGTTGTATATTTATCTGTTTTTTAATGTTGTTCCATGTTTATTTTGTTACTGATATTCGTTTTTTTTATGTTTCAGATATGGAAGCGACTTCTAGTCAGCAGCGTAATAAACGCGATGGGACTCCATTACTTTCTAACTCCAAACGGCAACGACCAACTTCTAATGGTAAGTGCAAATATATATTTTTTTTTTTTCATATTACATAATTTTGTTTTTCTTTCATATTACTAAATATTTTTTTATTCTGTTTCAGATTCATCACAGTGGAGCTTAGATGGCCATGCGCCGTCATTTCGAAGCTTACCATCATCCAGTGCACCACCGACACCATCATCACCGGGATGGATAATACCGGTGCAGTCTGTGGTGCAATATGTTTCCACACCACCGATACCCGCAGGAGATTCGCCTACACGCCGGAACCATAGAATTACTGGTAAGTCAATACTACTTCTTTGAATAATTTTTTTTTGTTTACATGTTTATTTTTTTTTTTCAATGTTACTAAAATTTTCCTTTTTTTTCTGTTTCAGGTTCCGGTATACAGGGGTCGGCCGCAAATGAGCCTGCCGCCGTCAACAGGAATGATCCTGCCCCACCACCACTGTGGCGACCCTGGGAAACGCCGGCCACGGCAGCAGGTCCTGGCATGCCTATCGCTGCTCCTCATCGACCCGTCGCCAGCACGTCATCGTGGCAGCCGACTCCAGCATCACACCAGCCCGGTGCTAGCACGTCATCGTGGCGGCCGACCCCAGCATCACGCCAGCCTGTCGCCAGTACATCATCGTGGCGGCCCACTCCGGCATCACACCAGCCTGTCGCCAGTACATCATCATGGCGGCCCACTCCGGCATCACACCAGCCAGTCGCCAGTACATCATCGTGGCAGCCGACTCCAGCATCACGCCAGCCTGTCGCCAATACATCATCGTGGCGTCCCGCTCCGACATCACACCAGCCTGTCGCCAGTACATCATCGTGGCGGCCGACCCCGTCGCCACGCCAGCCCGTCGCCAGCACATCGACATGGCAGCCGACCACAGCATCACGCCAGCCTGAAGCTAGCACGTCGTCGTGGCGGCCGGCATCCAGCAGCAGTCACCCAGCAGCTATTACTGATAGTTCATTACCATCTAGCAGCCACAACGATGCAGCAACAGGGGGTGAGTTGCCAGCAGCGCGCTTGATCCTTGAAGACCGGGAAAGTGCTTTTGAACGTAGAATTTATACCGGTACCATTCTAAATTCATTAAATTACATTGACCCTATTAAATACATTGATGCTTGCCATGATCTTTTGACTGAAAAACTTCGCGAAATTGTTGATAGTCAGTCCTCCCCGTCCGTAAAAGTTCAGGTGGGGCTGATTACAACATACAAAATTCAGAAGGAAGCCGCTTTAAAAACCGTCCGTATGTGTTTTTTTACTAAAATGCGTGAAGTCACGCGCAGCACATCCCTGTCTGATTGGTATAAAAACTATGTGAAGTCGGAGCTCAATGTAAAATTGTGTGAGTTTCAAGAAAGGGACAGCGGCAAAACTCTCGATAGAATCATCTCCCTCGACATCAACATTTCTAAATTCGAACCATTTTATCGTGGGTCTTCCTATGTTGCTCTGCCAGCTGATATCCGTAGAAAGAATGCAGTTGTCAATGTGAACAACAAAGACGATGACTTATGCTTTCTATGGTCCCTTCTTGCTGCTCAAGTAGGGGTGTTTAAGAGACACGGAGATCGCATTGAAAATTATAGACAAGCCTTCGCCAACCACAGTTTCGATTTTCAGGTATTGAGTTTCCGGTAAAACTCTCAGACATTTCCAAATTCGAGAGGCAAAATCCAGACTATTCAGTAAATGTTTTCGGTCTGGATGTAGATAATGGTAAACATGTGGTTTCCGGGGCCCTCCATCACACTGCAGACAAACGCGGTAAACACATAAACATGTTGATGATTACTGACGGTACTGGAAAATTCCATTATTGTTGGATTCACAACTTGTCAGCATTAGTTAGATCTTCATTATCCAAGCATAATGGTGCAATATTTATTTGTGACAGATGTCTGCAACATTTCAGTAGCAAGATGTCTTGGAACGCCATGAAATCGATTGCTCAAGGGTTAAATCAGTAAGAGTTGATTTACCCGGCGACGACGATAAAACCTTAAAGTTTAAGGATTTTGTGCACCAACAGCGTGTACCCGTTGTCGTTTACGCGGACTTTGAAAGTTTATTAGAGCCTTATGATTCATGCAGTCCTCCACCCAACGCCTCTCACTCTACTAGAGTCCAGAAACATGTCCCTTTTCGCTTGCCGCATACCAGGTCGTTTGCCCAGACGTGCCTAGTCTGTCGCGTTTCGACTCCTACTCGGGCGTAAATCCGAGAAATGGCTTGTGGAACAACTTGTTGCGCTTGCCAAGGAAGTCGATAAAATTTACAAGAGGTGTATTCCTCTTGTAATGACAGACGAGCAAGAAGCAAAGTTTGTTTCTGCTACGGTGTGCCATATCTGTGAGAAAGACATTGAAACCGGGGACTGTCAAGGTCCGTGATCATTGTCATATCACAGGTAAATTTAGGGGGGCTGCACATAATGACTGCAATTTGCAGTTTAAAAATCCAACGTACTTGCCCATTTTCTTTCACCAACCTTTCTGGGTATGACGCTCACTTTATAGTTATGGCTTTATCCGACCTCGACGGTGATGGATGGATGTGCTTCCCATAAACACAGAACGATATATTTCTTTTTCTAAAAAGGCTCCATATACTTCAATCACTTTAAGATTTCTGGACTCGTACCGTTTCATGCAGGCCCCATTAGACAAACTGGTTGGAACCCTTGACGACGGTGACATGAGAATTACCAGTGCTTATTTCGCCGATCCCGAGAAGTTCCAATTAGTTAAACGCAAGGGTGTCTTTCCCTACGAGTACATGGATTCGTGGGACAAGCTCACCGAGGCCACGCTTCCTCCAAAGTCAAAATTTTATTGGATGCTGCATGTAGGGAACATGACATTGCGTATGCGCAGGGTACTGACAGACGCAATGCAGACCGAGTACTTGCGGAGAAAGCTTCAAACAGAATGAGGGCTAAAGATGCAAAGTTCGGTGAACGGGCAGCTGCATTTCTAGTTAACGGCGCCATGCGTGCTAAGTTAAAATTGGGCGCAGGCATTAAAAAGAAGAAGACGAAGAAGAAGGGCGGCATCCTACCTTTAATTCCTATTTTTGCTGGATTGTCAGCTGCCGGAGCTCTTGCTGGAGGAGCCTCAGCCATCGCCAGAGCAGTTAAAGCAGCTAAAGAGGCGAAAAAGCAGTTGTCCGAACAGAAACGACACAATGAAACCATGGAGGCAATTGCTATGAGGGGTAAAGGTCTTTATCTGAAACCGTACCGAAAGGATGGATCGGGATTAAAGAGAAAAAAAAAAGTCCGATCAGGCGTTGACGGATGATGATATACGTAGACATGTAAGGCGTTTGCGTATACCTCATTTTCGTGGCGTCTTCATGCGCGATGCATTACCTAAAAAAATTCAGGAACGTGAATGTGGAATTGTGAACTTGGACAGTGCTGAAAATGCCGGAACACACTGGGTAGCATACATCAAGTACAAGGATGGTGTAGTGAAATATTTTGACAGTTTTGGTGACTTACCTCCACCATTGGAATTGCAACGGTACTTTGCAGGTAACAGAATACTGTACAATGTGCAGAGACACCAGGAATTTGGTACACACATATGTGGACATTTGTGTTTAAAATTCCTGCATCAGAATGCATAGCATCAGTCTTGCATGAACCTTGGTCGGGGTAACACACATGTCTGTGACACTCTGCTTGTCCGGCAATAGTTCGGTCTTGAGCTGTGATTACTTTCCACCGATAGATTTGAGCGAAGGCGAGTATACAATCGGATTAGTTGATTTTCAAACATACAATTCGATTCCGAACATTGATGAGACAAATAGTAAATTTCATTACTCGAAGAATAAAGTGATAGATATACCTACAGGATCGTACGACATTGACGATTTGGCAACTTATTTGGCTCGGCACGCAAATAACGAGAAACTAATTATTAGAGCAAACAACAATTCACTCAAGTGCGAGATACAAACACCTGTGGAAATAGACTTCACGAAACCAAACTCAATTGGTTCACTGCTCGGATTTTCGAGACGTATATTAAAGCCTGGATTTCATACCTCAGACTACACTGTGCAGATATTCAAAGTTAACGCGATACGTGTAGAATGCAGCATATGTACTGGAAATTACGTCAACGATAAGCTGGGGCATACACTACACGAGTTTTTTCCAACAGTACCACCAGGGTACAAGATTGTAGAAGTACCTGCAAACGTCATCTATCTCCCAATCACTGTGAAAACGCTTAGCAACATTCACATTAGAGTTGTAGACCAGGACGGCAATTTAGTGGATTTCAGAGGTGAAACTATTACTCTGAGACTACATATAAAGAATGGGCGCTCGTTATAATAAGAAGCGTCAGACTCCAACAGTTGTCAGTAGTGAACCGACAGTGAAACGGTTAACACCTGCTAACGTGCTCTTCCTACAGTCGTTAGGCTATACAGTGAATAAAAATGGATGAGGTGCTTGATATAACTTCCAGTGTGGAATTTGGCGAGTCGGTGACGCGTAAACAGTTTTTGAGTCATCAGCCGCATACGCCAACAACGTTTAATAATAATGATGAAATTCGGATACCTATTCAGAACCAAGATACATATACACTGCCAGGCGAAAGTTACTTGCATATTGAAGGAAGATTTGTCAAATCAGATGGATCAGGAGTTACAAATTCGCTTCTCACATCCAATGCATTCGCGTTTCTATTTGAGGAAATTCGGTTAGAACTTAATGGAGTTGAAATAGACAGAAATAGAAATGTAGGTATCACAAGCACATTGAAGACTTTTATTTCTGCTGGTCCTCAACAAATTGGTATGTTGAAGAACGCAGGATGGGGGCAACGTGATCTTGGAAATGGCTACTTCGATGTATGTATCCCGTTGAGTATGCTTTTGGGTTTTTGTGAAGACTTTAAAAGGATACTGGCAAATGTAAAACAAGAACTAATACTTATTCGATCTAGGGACGATACAAATTCATACGTGCAGGCCAATCCAAACCCTCAGAAAAGTAAATTTGCCATCAGTAAACTGGCATGGGTGGTGCCTCATCTGCAAGTTAGTGAAAGAGAAAAACTGCGTTGCTTAAGATTGTAGATAGTGGGAAGCCACTTCGCATTAATTTCAGAAGCTGGGATCTTTGGAGTACCCGCTGCTTCCTATAAGTAAGTCTCAAATTTGGTCTTTGAAAACATCAACGCAACTGGAAAAACCTAGGTTTGTAGTATTGGCATTTCAAACAAATAGGAAACGGAATGCCGAATTAAGTGCAGCTATCTTTGACCACTGTAATCTCGCCAATGTCAAAGTGTTCCTAAATGACGTTGCGTACCCGTACGAGAACATGAATTTGGACTTTAAGAAAAACCGAACAACACTGTTGTATGACATGTATGCAAGATTCCAACAGGCTTACTACGAACGAGACCATCCCTCACCGCTACTAGAGCGAGAAGACTTTATTGCCAACCCCTATAGCTGTAATAGACTGTTCACATCAAAATGAGTCGATAAAAACAGGACCTGTGGATATTCGTATGGAGTTTGATAGCACTGACAATTTTCCAGCCTACACCGCCGCATATTGTCTAATCCTTCACGACCGTGTAGTGGAATACATACCGCTAACAAGTGTTGTGCGTAAACTCACATAAAACCAGATAGCGCCCATCATCACCACCCAGTATCATGCCGACCATCTTCCTGGACGTGCAAGGATTCAAGACGAGAGATGGAGCGTTTATCTTTAAAGAAGTTGCCGTGTGTGTAGTACAATCAGACATCATTATTGCTACACATTGCATCTCTGTAAAATCACCAAGACGTGGAGGTAACGACCCAACAGTGAGATGGTTGACACATAATTACCATGGAATACCTTGGAATGCTACTGGTGTTACGTTCAGTAGACTATGTACTATTTTACATGCAATCACCAATACAGATGACTCAATCATATATGTTAAAGGACTGGAGAAGGCTCGATGGTTTCAGAAGATTATCAGGAAGAAAGTCTGCTACAATATAGAAGATTTAGGTTGTCCACCTCTACGAGAACTCAGGACGAATAATTTGATTAAACTTTGTAAAGGACATTTATTTTGTAATGCTATATGTGCTGTTGAAAATGTATATTTAATTGCCCAATGGTGGGTGAAATAAAAAGAAATCAAATCAAATACAATGCATTTTTTATTTATACTTTTTATACATGTATTTTATTAACAACATTTTTCTTTCATATGATGTACACATCAGTTCTTGCACTTATTGTCCAGGCACATATATGGTCCACAAACATCATACCCAGGAGTGTAATTCTTAATTACAATGTTATTAACATCGGGTAATACAAGCAAATTTTTATATGCAATAAGTTCATATTTTAGTAGACTATAATCCAATGACGAACTTGGTGTCACTTGAGCCACATAAACATCGTTAATGTACATATCAACCAGTTTTTGCACTGTGGCCATATTAAAGTCTCGTAGCACTTTACTTGACAAAATGTCCACAAATTCTATGTAGTATCTTGCAACTAGTATCCCCACCTCTTCTTGACGGCCAAGGCGCTGGAAACTGCAGGCTGCGCGTCGATGATGTTCTTCCAAGTAGAATCTCCGAAGTAGACGCCGCTGGCAGGATCGGCATTTGGGGCGAAGTATACTGTTTTCGCCCCGGCAACCGTACGGCAGGAGACGGTATGCTCACCAAGAGGAATGTCGGCCTGGTCGCTCGCTGTGTTGAACAAATCTGACACAACGTCCAGTACTTGAGTCAGCACGACCCATTCTTCATACGTCAGTATAACCTTGGTGCGGTATCCAACTTTTTCGAGCACTACTACTGGCTCAAATTCGTGTTTGGACGATAAACCTATCGTCAAACGCTTTGTGTCACCGGCGTTAAGCTGATAAACGGCCGAGAACAACAGTACTGGGCGAGACATGGCTGAACACTGAGGTCAGCAGGCCGGTCGGAGGGCAGTCCTGCTTGTTGGAGCGGTGGTGGGGGGTGAGCATGTTCAAACCTGTCGATGAAACGATGCAGCTGGTGGGGTTAGGGGTCTGACAATAGAATGGGCAGCTGCTGCTTCGCAGATGACGGTTAGAGGCCGCTCAAGTGGTCTGACAATACAGAAATAGAACAAAGGACCGCGAGGGCAGCTGGCGCGACACACCTGGTGTGGTTGGGGGTCGCTCAAGTGGCCTAACAAAGAACCCCAAGGGCAGCTGGTGCTAGGGAAGGCAGGTGTTCAAACAAGTGGCCATGATTGACAGGTGGGGAGGACAACAAAGAACCGCGAGGGCAGCTGGCGCGACACACCTTGGGGTCGCTCAAGTGGTCGAACAATAGAGGGGTAACTGAGGTTAGTCAAGTGGCACTCGAGTCAAGTGGCCCTCAAGTCAAGTGGGAGGGGAGAGAACAATAGAGGTGTGAAAATGATTGACAGGTGGGAGGGGAGAGAACAATAGGTGTGAAAATGATTGACAGGTGGGAGGGGAGAGAACAATAGGTGTGAAAATGATTGACAGGTGGGAGGGGGAGAACAATAGAGGTGTGAAAATGATTGACAGGTGGGAGGGGGGAGAACAATAGAGGTGTGAAAATGATTGACAGTTTTTTGGTGGGCACGCTCCCCAATTTATACTATACTGTGTGTATGCATGGACATGTGATTGTGTGTCTTTCTATGTGGCTGTGTGTCATATCACGATAGGCCTCTATAGGCGTTAATCTAAATAGTCAGCTTGTGATTTTTTCGGATTGGTTAAAAAAAATACGATCACTATAAAAATTAATGGATATAGCAGATGACCTCAATTACGGAAAACAATTTCATTTGTTTACACACAGTACTGACGACGGTCATTGAATTAAACATAAACCTATGCGCTATATCTGTATTGCCAAAAACGTTCAAACAGAATATTATTTCACACGGTAGTCAGAACACGATGTTCAACATACAGCCAA
>JARYHS010012433.1:0-11000 GCA_031002005.1 Vandiemenella viatica
GGGACAGGCGGCGTAACTAACATCAGACATTAATGCAGAGTACAAATGTGTCTGAACACCCAGCGCACCGAACACTCCTAACGATGGGCCTCCGCAGTCGACGACCCATGCACGTGCCAATGTTAGCACCACGACATCGGCAATTACAATTGAAATGGGTACTTGACTATGGTCACTGGACGTTGGCGCAGTGGCAGAGCGTTGCATGGTCTGATGAATCCCGATACATTCTTCATTATGCCGATGGTATGGTGCGAATCCATCGTTTTCCAGGGGACAGAGACAAGCTGGTGACGACTCAATTATGCTCTGGGGAATATCCACGTTTGCATTCATGAATCTAGTGGAGCTCGTGCAAGGCACCATGACGACCAATAAGTATTGTACATTGTATACACCCTTCATATCTCCCAACAGCAGAGACATTTTTCAACAAGATAATGCGCCATGTCACAAGGCCAGGAGTGTGATGGAGTCCTTCGAGGAACACAGTGGCGAGTTCCAATTGATATGCTGGCTCCCCAACTCGCCAGATACTGGGGTGTGATTGAAGGTGGCGCCAGAGCTCATCGTCCCCCTTCCCAGGCATATACGGGAATCAGTTGACGTTGTGTGTGCAGATGTGGTACCAACTCCCTCCTGCGACATGCCTAGGCCTCATTGTTTTCCATGCCAATACGCGTCGCCGCTGTTATCCGTGCCAAAGGCGGACATACCGGCTTGTAGGTAGGTGGACATAATGTTCCGGCTGTTCACAGTATGTTACAGAAAACAATACAACAGTTTCGTTTCCTATTGACTAACGACAATTCGCAGCACGAAACATGTTAGGGATATACCACATACTAGTCCCCCAAGCTATTGTTACTTTGTTTCTAAAAAGAAAGGTTAGGGGAAGATCCTAACAACTCATGCATGTATGCAACTATAAGCTATTCCGATCGTGGCTGAAGTAACAAATAATATTTCAGTGTAAAATCACACATATTACTTAAAAGAATGTGTGGTTTCATTATACATAGAAAAAAAAACGCAGGAAGTTTTCAGACTTCTTATCTTTTCCAGACGCAACGAAAGACAAAAAGTAATGTTCCTGATACTTCTAACGTCGATGCCCTTCAAATTAACACGCCTGCCTTAAAATGCTTGGAAAAGCTTCAAAATGTGTGATTTTGGTACCAGAGATTTTCGTATAATCGTGAAATTCTAAGGGGTAAATGAATGTATTAATAACTAGCTGGTACCCACGACTTCGTTCGTAATTGTAAAGAATTCATATTGACTGCTAGAGACATCTAGCCACCATAGTGCACGATGGGACACTCGATACTATTACAGCACACAAATACCAGTCTTCTGCACTATGTAGTTCCGGCAGCAAAGTAAAATTTACGGATACACACAAGTCTTTGGATGAAATACGAAAATATTCATGATCGACCAATTTCAAACACCATATCTCACACACTCCCACAGTTACCGAATTTCGGCCAACGTTGTGATCGATGGGAGACTCTGTGTTACTACCACACACAAACGCCAGTGATCTGCGATTGATAGTTTTCACTTAAAAGTGATACACCGTGACACATGAGTCTTTGGCAGAAATATGAAATTGCCGCAGGTCGACCATTTTCAATCCCCCATTTCTCCCACACCCCCATAGCTACAGACATCTAACAACCATAGTGCACGACAACAGACACGATTCTACTACCAAACACAAACACCAATGCTCTATGCTATGTAGTTGTGGCAGAAAAGTGACATATGCGGAGACAGTCGAAATACGAAAATATCCTTGGTCGGCCACTTACAACCACCATATCTACCACAGTACCACATTTTCTGAAATTCGGCCGCTGTTGTGATCGAAAGGTGACTCTGTGCTACTACTACACACAAACGCCAGTTATCTGTCATCTATAGTTTTCGCTGAAAAGTGATACACCATGACACTTTTGTCTTGGCAGAAGTATGAAATTGCCACAGGTCGACCACTTTCAACCCCCATTTCTCCCACGCCCCAATAGCTACCGACATCTAACAACCATAGTGCACTACATGAGATACGATTCTACTACCAAACACAAACACCAATGCTCTATGCTATGTAGTTGTGGCAGAAAAGTGACATATGCGGAGACAGTCGAAATACGAAAATATCCTTGGTCGGCCACTTACAACCACCATATCTACCACAGTACCACATTTTCTGAAATTCGGCCGCTGTTGTGATCGAAAGGTGACTCTGTGCTACTACTACACACAAACGCCAGTTATCTGTGATCTATAGTTTTCGCTGAAAAGTGATACACCATGACACTTTTGTCTTTGGCAGAAGTATGAAATTGCCACAGGTCGACCACTTTCAACCCCCATTTCTCCCACGCCCCATAGCTACCGACATCTAACAACCATAGTGCACTACATGAGACTACGATTCTACTACCAAACACAAACACCAATGCTCTATGCTATGTAGTTGTGGCAGAAAAGTGACATATGCGGAGACAGTCGAAATACGAAAATATCCTTGGTCGGCAGTAGATGTAGTTTGTCTTAGCTGGAACACCCGCCAGGTGGCAGCACGGTCGTATGACGTCACAAGATGGCCGCCGTTAGTTCTTGGCCGGCCAAGATGGCGGGCCGGCCGACCAAGATGGCGGGGCCGTTAGTTCCTCGACCGGCCGCACAGATGGCGGCATCTCCTGGGGGCGCTGGACCGTTAGTTCATTTGGTGGCGGCTAGATGGCAGCCCCCGTTAGTTCTTTGGGTGACTGGTAGGTGGCGTTCGGTGCAAGTTTTCCGGCGCGCTCTGCGAAATGTGTACACTGTTTCAAAATTCCCACTCGACTGTTATCTATGTTGCTTATCCATTAAGCGTTGCGAAATGTGTATTCCTAGCGTCCTGTTAAGCAAGCACTGAACATCTTGGCTACTATCGACACACAGTAAAAATATTTTCTTCTGTTCTGTGTCATGAAAATACTTAAGCGTGAACCATTGCGATTTTTTTTTACTAAAAAATAAAAAAGTCCACATCAACGGATATTACGTGAACAGACATCGGTAGCGTTGGGGCTAGAGTGCCGAAGGTCGCCGGTTCGAGTCCGGCCGCGGTGTTTTTATTGAAAAAGCCGTTCCAACTCGTCAATTTCAAACGAAAATCAAATTTTAGTTTCCATACCTAGAGAGTATGGCGCCAGCCTGCCTTGAATAAAAAATAAGTCGAAAAGCATAATATTTCCTTTTAACGTTCGATATGGGGAAAAAAACGTCATAAACTCCAGATATAAAACCGAGGAAGAATTCTATGTCTACCTGTTTTCATGAAATTATTTAGCGTTCTTGCCTCGCATTCGGGAGGACGGAAGTTCGAATCCCCATCCAGGCATCCATGGTTTCCCAAAATCACTCCAAGTGAATGCCGGGGATGCTACCTTCAAAAGGCCATGACCGAATTCATTCCCATTCCTTTCCCGTCTCTAAAGACCACGTTGTTAGAGAGACGTTAAAAAAAGTACCTGTTTTAGCGTTCTGGCCTTGTATTCGAGAGGACGGCGTTTCCGGGCATACAGATTTGGGTTTTCCATGGTTTCCCCCAAATCACTCCAGGTGAATGCCGGGATGCTTCCTTCAAAAGGACATGGCCGAATTCCTTCCCATTCCTTGCTCCCCATCCTTTCCCGTCTCAAAAGGCCACGTTGTTAGAGAGACGTTAAAAAGTTTAAAAAATGAAATTATTGTGATAAAGTATAGCAATACCACACATACGTTTTTCCTTTCAAAATTCGTAGCCTCAAAAACCCATCAATGGTGAAATCCTTTCATTGAAACCGAGAGACATTCACCGACGAAGGTAGGGAAAACCATAAAAAAAATTCCGTTCATCGAAGCAGGCAGACATTAAAAATTAATACACCGACGAAGAGACGGGAAACAAACTCAATTAGTCACATCATGTTGGATTCGTTATGAACAATACAATATAGCTCACAAGTGTCACCTATATTCCGTGTATTTTAAAGGAAGTATTAAATTATGTGTAATGAAATACAGACACTTTTTGAACTCAAAGAGGCATTGAAGGGGTTTACTGATGGATGTAAGTATAACATCGATGGGTTGAGAGCCTCTATACTAAAGCAAAGTTATCGATTTGAAAACCAGTTTCTTTCCCTACAGACATTCCAGAAGTGAATACATGATGTCAAACCAATCAGGCTGTAATTTTTTTTTTCAAGCCTATTTCTCAACCCTGTCTTTGGACAAGAGGCCACTTGAAATTATTTGTGACAAAGCCTTTCCCACACCAAGGCTAGGAAAATCAAAGTTTCCAGTTTGACAATGGCAAAACTCAAGGAATGGGAACATCAGTACGACTCCTTATTTCCCTAATCTTATCTCTGTTGCCATTGGTATAAAATATTTCATTGCACTCGTAATTGTTGCCACCAAGGTCAAACCTTTGTCGTCTGTCAATCCAGACCAATCTATGTATCAATTCTGTTATGCTTTCGTAAGCAATCACAAATTGAGTGTCCTTAACTGCACTTTGTCTAAAATTCCAATAAATCCCTTGTGATACATCAGTGATTGACACCTATAACTGTATTTTACAGCTCAGCACATATGTTCCAGGAATGAAATACCGTCTGTTAATCTTACTAATTTCACCCCTATCGAATCGAAGTACGTGAGTCCTATGTAATAAAAATCGAGTCACGCTAAGCACAGAACATGTCTGAGACCATCGCCTGTGACCAAGGTGGAGATATAGAAAATTTACCCACTCCCTTATGTGCCGGCTCCTACTGATAGTCTTTTACGCAATATTCCTAATTCTTTCACCAAGATCCACCCTAGCCTCATCGCCAACATACGCCCAGCACTTCGTCAAACCACCTTCTGTTTTCCAATGGTTCCCATTCAAACCCCTGATCAGTTACAGACAGGGTTACCTTCTGTTCGTGCGTTAAAGTAAATCAAAAATTCGCAAAAGCCTTCTGCTAATCAGTAGCCAGGTACCAAAATGTTCATTTAAGGTGCTTCTACTACA
Organism: Vandiemenella viatica; assembly: GCA_031002005.1. Classification (NCBI taxonomy): domain Eukaryota; kingdom Metazoa; phylum Arthropoda; class Insecta; order Orthoptera; family Morabidae; genus Vandiemenella; species Vandiemenella viatica. Next base: position 5,063 of record JARYHS010012433.1, read on the forward strand.
GTTTTCCAGGAAAATTCTCCCCTTTTCCAGGAAATTATTTTTCAATAAATCAGGACCCAGGAGAGTTCTCCATTCGGTTTAAAATGTTCCCATCTAACGCCAACCTTCGGATTCAGGGCCAAGTGTGACATTTGTTTGTAATTGCATGCTTTGTTCAAGTAACCACGATAAAGTTAGCATAATGCTCTTAGCTAACTGATAGTTTCTTGGTCATCAAACAGACATCATAACCCACATTTTCATAGAAGATCCCCACACATCGACAAGTATCCAAAACGTCACCATAGGTTCTATTACGCCTAAGATAGTGCTCACACCTGAACTGTCGTAAATTGTTAGGTCAAAGTGGGTGTTTAGATATTTTATTTACTCAGGCCTCATCACCTAAAGTCCAGTGCGAGATTGTGGTCATGGTCAACTTAGGCTCCATACACCACTCAGAATTATTCCACCAATATCCATTCTAACAGCATTATACGCCACCTACAGCCCCTCAACACTCTTCATATCTTCCAATGACATCCATACTACACCACACAAGCAATGGTCTGACTGTGGATTTGTACCCAAGTCCTTCGCTTCTCTGGTACATCACCCCTCTCTGTTAAATGATTTTTATGTAGTGAGAATCAAAATTCACATGCCAACACAAACGGCAGTAAACTGTAAAGAGCACATCGAAATGGGAGATTGTCTAAGCCCTGAAACAATGGTTAGAAGCACACGTTGATAATTCTATAACCATATATTTTAGATTCAAATCCACAGAGGAATGACACACGCACACACTTGTACATGCATACAGCGAGGTCGACAGAACTAACAGCAAGCATCACGGAAACGATGAAGTGGGGGCAGAATTGTCGTTACAACTGATTAACTGGACAGAACTATCGTTGCAAAAATCATCAGACAGACGAGTTACTTACGCTTACATGCACAAAGAGAGACGCAGATACACATGTCCAAGACTACACAACTACCGGTACCAATCATGGAAATAAAAAAGTGGTGTAGTACTCTCTTGCCTCATGACTGGCTGAAAAACAGAAGTCTCCTTACATATCATCAGCCTGGCGAGATAGAAGATGTGCAAAAGATGACATGTTTTCACCATAAACCTAAGTATTTATACCATAAATAGTGTTAATCGCGCCCCAGTTGATTATATTTACCATCAACACGTCTCTCCCACACCGCAACCCTTTCTACCATTCAGTAAAAAACTGACGCAGGTACCATGAGTTGCAATAGACACTTGGCTATCAGATCTCACCCACAAATCCATACATCTCAATACACTAGCACAAACAAACATAAGTGGAGGGACAGCAAAATCATTCGTCCAGACAGACGTGTTTATAGAAGGTATCACCATATTTACACATACAGACACAGAGAGAGACGCACAAACACTCACATTTCCATGCCTTCAGCGAGCTAGACACAACAACCAGCCCCAATCATGGCGACGAAAAAGTGGGGTAGAACCCCCATGGCTCATAACTGACCAAAAAATCATCAGTAACATATGTTCCAGGCACCATACTCTTCACATCAACATCATCTCATTTATTTCACACTACAGACCTCACTACCATCCAGTATCATGTGTGCTAGGTACAAAAACTGTTCACATCAGCACCAACACGTCTATCCCACACCTAAGCTTTTTCTGCCATTCAGTAACATGTGCTCCCCATGTACCACGTGTAGCAGTAGACACTTGGTCATCAGACAGATATCATAACTCCCATATTAATACTAGGTCTCACCCACAATGCCATATGTCACCTCACACAAGCATCAGTGCAGGAACAGCACATCATACATCCAGACAAACGAGATAAAGGAAGGTATCACCACATTTACGCAAAAAAAAAAAAAAACACACAGAGATAGAGACACACGTACATTTCCATGCCTACAGCGATCTCGACTCAACAACTAGCCCAATCGTGGCAACGAAAAAGTGGTACAGAACACCCATGACTGGCCAAAAATCATAGAAAGACACACACTCACATGTCAATGCATTCACACCACACACAACTGGAGGAAAGAGACTGAACATGCTAGATCCAAACTAAAGAGTTACAGGAGTGTGAAGTTTGAAATCACAGCCACATCTCCCCCACACCGCAACCCTTTCTGTCATTTAGTAATATGTGCCCCCATGTACCACGAGTAGCAGTAGACACTTGGTCATCAGACAGATATCATAACTCCCATAGTCATACCAGGACCCACCCACAAATCCATATGTCACCTCACACAAGCATAAATGCAGGAACAGCACATCATACATCCAGACAAACGAGATAAAGGAAGGTATCACCACATTTACGCAAAAAAAAACACACACACACAGAGATAGAGACGCATACACACGTACATTTCCATGCCTACAGCGATCTCGACTCAACAACTAGCCCAATCGTGGCAACGAAAAAGTGAAACAGAACACCCATAACTGGCCAAAAATGATAGAAAGACACACATACACACACACACTCACATGTCAAAGCATTCACGCAGTTCCATTCATCACCATACATAACTGGAGGAAAGAGACTGAACATGCTAGATCCAAACTGAAAAGTTACAGGATGTGTGAAGTTTGAAATCACAGTCACATCTCTCCCACACCGCAACCCTTTCAGTCATTTAATAACATGTGACCCAGGTACCATGAGTTACAATAGACACTTGTCTATCAGACGGGTATCATAACCTCCATATTCATACTAGGTCTCACCCACAAACCCATACGTCTCCACACAAGCACAAACATATGGGAGGAACAGCAATTCATACGTCCAGATAAATGAGTTTAAGGAAGGTATCACCATACTTACGCATACAGACACAGAGAAAGACGCACACAGACACATATATCCATGCCTACAGCGAGCTCAACACAACAACCAGCCCAATCATGGCAAAGAAAAAGTGGGACAGAACCCCCATGGCTCAAGACTGACAAAAAAATCATCATTAACATGTGTTCCAAGTAACAAACTCCTCACATCAAAATCATATCATTTAACTCACACTACAGACCTCTCTGCCATTCAGTATCGTTGGTAATATGTACAAAGCTAATTTCATAAGTTACCACATACATACAAGTAATTGCAGGAAAGGGTCCCGACACACGACATCCACACTGAGGTGTTACATGATAGGCAGATGATAGCATGTCTTTACAATACATCTCAGTGCTCACCACACATACTTGATTTTTAATGTGCCATCAGTATAGCTGGTGGCTGGAACTAAGCTCTTGACAATTTTTGGTCAAAAGTCATTTGTTAACAGCAGCTCATCAAAGACAAATTTTGGGTGAACCTGCCCAGGCGGGCGCGGCGAGAGGTGTTACTTCATTGTTACTTCATTATTGTATTGAAAATTTTATCAAAAGAAAAGTAGAGACAAAGTAATCATCACAGTATTATATTGCTTTATTTCTATTTTAGTCTTTCGAAATGTGATTGTGACCTATTATTCGGTACTTCACAAATGTAATAAAAATTTACAGTCAGTATCCCGGAATTCCGCGTTCTAATAACCATTTTTCACTCTATGTCATAGTAATTATATACTAGTTATATATTTCGGATTCCTGTTTCTGCCAGCTGCGAAGTTATGAGTCTTCCTCAATTAATATTTAAGCATTCTGAATTATTTAAGTGGAAATTGTAAAGATTTCCATTTCACATACAGTTCAAGTATTTCAGCAAATGTTTCTAAAAAAAATTACATTAATATACAAAATATATTGTAATTGTATTTTGATGTAGAAGAAGTACAATGGATTTACTACTTTATTTTTGTTTGCTGTACCAAAAAAGTAGAGGTAGGTAGTTGAATACAACGTGGTGGAAGATTTCTTTAATATGCAATAGATAACTTTCATTGAATGAATTAACAACTTACTAAAAACAAGTGGTGGCCGGGAAGCTTAGACGGCTGAGTGTCTGACTTCGTCGCGGACGATAGGGGCTCGATCCCCTATGAAGCTAAGGCTCACTCAGCCTGCTATCCAATGACTACATGGAAGAAAGAATAGCCGCTGCGTGGCGCTGACCGCGTCACATTCTTCTACTGCCAGTTGTTGTAAGGGGAAGGCAGTGCTCCTTGAATCCTGAGGGAAGCTGTAACAGCCCTCGTACCTGAACTTTAAATAGAATTTTATTTAATGAAGTATCTGTAGTGAGCTTAAGTTTGCATGAATATGATCTAGTATGTTTGTTTTGCAATTTCTTGTAAATTAGTGTATATAGACTTTATTTGATGAGAAGAAATTATTTAAAGGCCATTTAATATGTTTAAGAATCGAATTGTGCATGAGAATCGCTTAAATGTGTGTAATTCCAAGTATTAATGCAAGTTACGATGTCTACACGACAATTTTCTACAGTTTAAAATGATTTCTGTAAATAATTTTGTGATTAAGTATCTTTAATTTCCATTTCTGACCATTTTGTAATGATGTCAAGTTATTATGTATTAATTCTGATTGTTTTTAATATGTTTAATTGTTTGAGTAATTGTTAACTTTCGAGAAATATCAGGCGGACGCTTTTGAAGAATTCCAGAAATTTCGATAGAGCCTATATAAAGAAATCAGCAGAAGGACAGTGAGGAGTTTTACAGTTAGTTTTATACAAATTCACTTTGGAACTGCCAAAGATTGCGTCAGTAGTATCTCTGGATTGTATCTTTGCATGTAAACAATATCGCTGTCGTTGTTTCTTTTTTCTTTTTTTTAAATGTTAAACTGAACTTCATGGTGGACTATTTAATTAATTACTATATTAATTAAACCACCGAAGAGCCTGAAAAAGCGGCAGGAGCCGTAGGAATCCCAAGCGACCTTTACCTTAAAAACAAAGGAATGATTGATGTATTCACAATATTCATTGCTCTGTAGCTGAGGTGAGCAGTTTTCATACTCGACATGTTACAACGTCGAGGGATTATTGCTGCCAGATCAATGCAAGTGGTGTTGTGACAAGAGAAAAGGCGTATCACGACAAGTGATGAAGAGTAACAGCATCTAAATACTTTGTTCCCAATCTCTGCTTTTGTACGAACAACACCTTTTACATCTTTGCTTGCTTCAGCACGCTTATTGGTAGAAGGATTATTCGTGACCTGATCTATGTTTATCCAACCAGTTAGCATGAATGCAAACATCTTCGTCCCTATTCGTACCTTAAAGAAAATAGTCTTAAAAATATGGAAAACACCTTGCGGTTATACACTGAAGTGCCAAAAGTCACGGGAAACCTCTTAATATCGTGGGGCGCCCTTTTTGCCTGGCGAAGTGCAGTGACATTGGCTCAACAAATCGTTCCTGAGGAAACATTCAGCTATGCTTCCTCTGCAGTATTAGAGCAGTGTTCTGGTGGCTCAGTGGTAGTTCGGTGTTAGCAGCCGGCGAGTGTGGACGTGAAAACGGACAACTTCTGCGAAGCTCCGAGTTTACAGTGTTTCAAGTAATATTTAGAAGAGTTAAGTGTTATCGTAAGAAGTTGAAGAATTACAGACATCAGGCAGCTCATAGGCCGAAAATATAGAAGAGGTAAGCAATGGCGTATGTGACGTTAACAAGAAAGAATACAGTGAAATTTGTGTTTGATCGAGCGTATGTAAGACCAACGGCCTTTGAGATTCACGTGTGGCTATACGACACGGTCAAACTGAATGATGAAAAAATTGTAGAGATTCAATTGGCTCCATTTTTTGTGAAAATTACAAACGAAAAATATTATGAGAAATTAATTGAGTTGGACTCCGGAAATTTGAAATTCAATCACTCAGATGGAAACGTCAGCAGTGTTAAAGTATCCAATGCAGGAATGGGAATTAGACACGTTAGAATACTGAATCTTCCCTTTGAAGTAACAAGTGAATTAATACTACACGCAGT
>JARYHS010012436.1:0-27589 GCA_031002005.1 Vandiemenella viatica
ATTGTAATTAACTCTCTAGAACATTTCTTTCAAAACCTGTTCAAACAAGTATTCAGTTTGAGAATAAAATCAACTCTTTTTCTTTATTGCCAGCTACCCCTCTTCACTCCAACACACACACACACAACCATAGAATTGTAGGATAATTTGATAGTTGGTTATTACGTTTGAGAACAGTCCACTCATAATTCCCTAAGGAAACTACTATTATTGCCTTTGCCTAAAATTTTCGGGATTTGCAAGAAATAATTACTACTGCTATAATCAGTAAGCAAATTTCATATATTTTACTTATTAGAATAATGAATAGAAACACTAACATGTAGCACTTCCAATTTCGCTTTCACCTCTTTCCTACCCTAACTATCTGTTTTCTACCTTTTAAGAATTTTTCAATTTAGAAAATCACTATTCCATCCACTCCAGTGGTTTTTACAACACACATTTTAATTTTTATCCCAACTTTTCTTATCATTGTTGGGTATTCTGTAACAGTGTGGTAGCCAATAACATATAAGTTATTTAATGATTTTACCGTTTGTGGTTTTTATTTACATTTTTCATATACATATTGCCATTTTGTTGCTATTATTTTCAATATTGTAAAAGGAATCAGTTTTACAACACTTATATCTCATTCCTCTCATTTCTGATGTTGATTATAATACAAAATTCAAATAAACTGGAATAGATGTCACCACAAAAGTTCATTGTCACAACACTGTTCACTCCGAACCGGTGACGTTCACGAAGAACCTAAAGCAGTATATGTTTGTGGCTCCTTATGATTACCCTCAAATAATATACACTGGTGTGTAAAATTTAAGGACGAAAATAACTTTTGCGTGCTGTGACATTGCCACGTAACATGAACATTCATCCTTACTTAGAATGAACTGCTACATTACGGTAAAGTAGGCAATTAAAAGAAATGTGCTATTCGATCAGAACATGGGAAGTAAGCGTTTCCGGACACATGTCCACATAACATATTTTCTTTGTTTGTGTGTGAGGAATACTTGTTTGAACAGGTTTTGAAAGAAATGTATAATATACGAGTGGCGCCTCTGCTATGCATCCCACAGATGCTCTACGGGATTTAACTCAGGGTAATGAACGGGCAAATATTCTCTCGTTCGAAGAGCTCCTCCACCCGCGCTGTTCGATACGGTCGCGCATTGTCATCAATAAAATTTAACTCAGGTACGAATGCACCTATGGCGTGACATATAACCACATTAATATGAGGTATCAGGGCAACACAAGAAGGCATGCAGTACACATGCTTATAGTAATATTTCCAAGGTGGGAAAGACTTTGTGCAGAGCAGAGGTCAGTGAACTTTTAACCTGTAACAGCGCACTATCCATTCAGACTTCAGAATGGAGCTGGACACAAACACGCACAATAGGACGTGCTAATTTGAAAAGGTAGACATACGAACTTTCATCGCTCACAGGGGGGTCGGCCGCAGTTCTGTGCGTGGACAGTGTGACGATTGAGATTTACTTAGAACTATTAGAGCACTGAGCTGGCGTGACCAATTGCAGATACGTGAGAAAGTCAAGACGCGCCAAATTAGAGATGCTGTGAATGCTCACTGGGAGACATGGAAAACCGAATGAACACTAAAAAAGTACAACATTTTCCGAAGAAATCGTCCAATCCCGTCTAAGGAAAGATGTGCTTAATTCTGAGTGTATTTGGAGGGGAGAATGTTTCTCCAATTACGTTTTAGTTTAGGAAATTGTTAATATTTTACAGGTACGTATAGTGTTGTTTCGTGTCCGACTATTGAGAGAAAGACGGGAACTCCTACAACTAAGATGCCACCAGGAAGAACGAGCAGTGACTCGAGGTTTTAAAAGGAAGAGAGAGGAAATTTTCTGGGTATTTTTTGTCTCACTAGGTCGTGTCTTCACTTGCGCTCGGGCACGAGATCGATCAAAAAGCCGACAGTATATCGGTTATGTGTGATAGAGAGTCTTTATTTTGAGTCCTAGGGTGACACATAAATTCAGTGTGGGTTCGGAGGTTGCTGACTACGTCAATGCCGACCAGTCGGTAAAGGAAAAACTTTCTATAAATTCCTAGTATGGTGTTTGCACATATGAACTTCATTGTTGCCAACTAATGCTCTGAGCGGAGAAGTCCGCACCATAAGAACCATCAGTCTTCGAGATATAAACTGAGAAATTACCATGGCATTTGCATAAGTCTGATTTAGTAGTTTCAGTGAATGAAACAGAGGACATTAACTTTTAACAAGCAATTTCATTACTTAAAAAACTAAATTATTATTTGGGAAAAGTAAATCAGGACGCATTTTTATTTTGTATTACTTAGTTATTTAATTTCAGTGTCCCTTGATGTTGCACGAAGGTGTAATTTGCACATAATCTTTAATTTTTTTTAATAATTAAATAGTTTAAATACCCCTTATATCTGTAGGCCGGTTGTTAAAAGGTCATGACTTTTTACTCCCACTGATGATTAGTAAATCATTTCGAGCACTCTTTTCAATCCACAATTTAAATCATCGTATGCATTTTGATAAATTTAAATAATGATTAATTTCCTTTTATTACGGCGGTACAGTTCAAAAGACACACATGGGAAGGAGTAAAGTGCCACAATAACGTTGACAGATGACTGTACTCAATTCAAAGATCAGAAAGTCGATATGCTCCTGCAGCATTACGCCTTCCCATACCATAACATTTGGAACACCAATACGATCATTTTCGAGAATTTTTTTTTTTGACGCATTACGTGTTCTCGCCACTTACCAGATGACGCTACATCCGGAATCACTACCGAGACTGAATTTCCTACCATCTCAGTTGAGCGCGCGACCCCACTCTTCGTTGGCGAGGGTGTCAACGTATGCTCCGATTTCTAGGTCGTAATTTAAATCAATGCACTCAGGAAGTTAAATCGATTGTATACAAGTCACTAGTACGTCCTCGCTTAGAGCATTGTTCTTCTGTATGGGGTCCCTATCAAAAGGGGTTAATGGAGGCTTTAGAGAAGGTCCAAAGGAGAGCCGCCCGATTCGTGACAGGTATATATAGTTGGAGGGAAAGCGTAAGTGCGATGTTGAAGGAGTTAGGTTGGGAAGACCTAGAACACCGAAGGCGTTGCTCTCGACGGAAGCTAACTGAAAAATTCACGACAGACGTATTTCGGAATGACAGCCAGCAAATATTGCTACCAGCAACATTCATATCTCGAAATGACCGCGAAAATAAGATAATAGAAATCAGGACCAGGACCGATTCATTTCTGTACTCATTTTTCCCACGAGCGATTAGGGAATGGAATATAAAGGATTTACCGGGTGAGTAAACTTAAAATCCGACAGGAGTAGCTTTCGATAAAGCACTCCGGCCATCCTGATCTGGGTTTTCCATGGTTTTCCCGGATCACTCCACGCGAATGCGGGGATGGTTCCTCACAATAGCCCATGGGCGCCTCCTGCCATATCCCTTATAACCCTTCCAAACCATAACCCATTTCTATAGGTGCAATGCACCCTCCGCCACACACTTTTAGTGAATCGTGGAGTAATAATAATAATAACACAACGCCATCCAGTCGCCGTGTGACTGCAGAGCGGGAGACTGCGTGCCTTACAATCCTTTTAATGTAGTTACGACTGCATTTGCTGTTTGACGTGGCTCCCTTCTTACCTGTTGCATACTGTAGTGGCCATCTGCTACTATACTAATGTCATGAGCAATGCCAAATTCCTAGGTTACACTCGTCACACTTCGTCCTTCTTTCCGGTTCCCAATAATTGATCCCAGTGTGAAGTCGTCCATATATTGTCTCCGGGCCACGTTGGAATCAAAAACACCACCATAGTGCACCGTAACAGCTCGTTGACGCGCACTGTCTTGTCCTTTTCATTGAAATGCCTCGTGATTCGGAATTTGCGCTATAGTCGCGCTGACTTGACGCCATGTGACATCTCGCTGTCTGTGCACATGTGGGAGACCTCTCGCAACATGCTTCCACATTAGCAGTAAAAAGTAAAATTAAAAAAAGTTTTATACTCACCTGCGTAAAATTTTTAAGAAAATAAAATATTGTTTTCGAAATCGTTTAAATATTCGCTATTGTCTTTTGAGTATTTTTCTCTTTGATATACTCATGTAAGTTGCTAAAATATGACTGCACACCTAGCTTTGGCTCATATATCATCGACGATCGAAGTTTCTGTCTCCAAAACTTTCTGCAACATTCAGGTATATTCTATTTCGGAAATTGAAGGGATTTCGCGGTTATTTCGTCTAATACATCTTCGAGAATAGAAATGTCTGGAATGTAGCAAAAATCACTTCCGGTGTCTAATTTTTTCCGAATATTTGAGAATTTTCTGGGAGAGTAAATTTGGATCTTTCTAAAAAATTCTGAAACATTTTACAAAATTTTGTAAGATTTAAAGTATTTTTTAAATATCTAAAAATATAATTATACATTTCCATGATTAGCTATTTCCAATAATTATAAATAATTGTTGTAATTATTTATAACTGTTTATAATTTTCAGCCTTATGTATATATATCTTCGAATATCTAAATTTCTTATATGATTTCCCAATCCGCTAGATACTAAATACATATTAAATAGATTGCATAGATTCTATATTATTCCAGATCATTTTATTATACAGTATTTCAAAATGTTTTCGTATATTCTAGATCAGTGGGCCGCAACCGGTGTGCCGCGGCACACTGGTGTGCCGCGAGAAGGTGAGAGGTGTGCCGCGATATTTTACCCATTATAAGGAATGAATTATCAAATTTTTTATTATTTATATTTTAGATTGATGTGGCGCGAATTGTTACGTTTTATCGTATTCTAAGAAATTAAATGTTATTTATTTACTCACAGTAGCTGTTAGTTTTGTTTATTAATTTATTTATTTTTATTCCTCAATTCTACAACTGCGCTTTGAGGGCTTTGAGGTTCTATTATATTTACCACATGTACTGTGTATTTGCTTTTCCCTCAGTCTAAACTGCTTGGATTAGCAGGACTTTCCATGCATTATATTATTTTATTACGTTGTCGGTACTTCTCCAACAATACTTTGTTTCTGTACCGTTCCTCCGACGCATTGTTAGATATCACCGTAAAAACAATCGACACGGTATATGTGACTTCTTTGAAGGGTGTAAATTCCGCTTCTTACAATTACCCTAGTTACATCATAGCTATGCTCTGAAGTGGTCCGAAAACTGTGTTAGTAATTGGTATTGATATTTTTTATTAGAATTAGAAGACTATTTTAATTCTTCAAGATGGACAAATACTATGAACGCAGTGTTCCGTCTATGAGTGCAACTAGTGAAAGCCTTGTGCCAGAAAGAAAGAAATTAAAGTTGATGCAGCGGAAAGATAGTGATAATTACTTATCCTATGTTTTTCTTTTGTATGTGTGTGTGTGGGGGGGGGGGGGTGAAATAACGTCTTCAATTACCGAGTGTATCGTTTGTTGCGAAAAACTCAGTACCGCTGCTATGGTTCCCAGTAAACTGAAACGACATTTGTCAATGTTACATTCTTCTCTGTCAAGTAAAGATGTCAACTATTTTCGTCGGTTGTTGGAAAATAAATAAAAACAAAGAACGTTCATGACCGCTACAGTACGTGTTTCGGAAGAAGTACAGGGAGCTAGTTATAAGGCAGCCGAACCGTAGAGACCAAGAAACCACATACAATAATCTAAACGCTGTTTAAAAACCTGTTTGTAAAATGCTGAGAATAGTTCTGGGTTTAGAATATGCTAGTGAAATTTAAAAAATTCCACTTTCTGCTGACACAATCAATCGTTGAGTTATCGATATGTCTCGTGATATTAAAGACAATACAAAGGAGAAAAACAACAAGTCAGAAGTTCTCACTTCAGATCGACAAGTCCATAGATATTAGCCGCCACGCACAACTTCTGCAGGCTTCGATGGAGATACAATTGTAAGTAACTTCTTCTTTTGCAAAGAACTTCCAGAGCAAACTACCGGTGAAGAAATATTTCGTTTGACTGATGAATATTTTCTCCTTAATGAATTAACATGGAAGGATTGCGTTACTGTTTGTACAGACGGAGCGGCTGGTATGACAGGCCCAGTGAAAGGATTTGCAGCTGAAGTACTCGCAGTAAATCACAACATACGATGCGATCATTGTCTCATTCACCGCCAGGCCATTATTGCTAAGTCTCTGCCACCTTCTCTGAAAGATGTGCTGGACGAAGTAGTAAAAGTCCTGAACTTCATAAAATCGCAGCCACTAAATTCGCTACTTTCTTCCGTTTTATGTCAGGAAATTTGCTCAGAACACACTACATTCCTGCTACATATAGAAGTACGCTGGCTGTCACGAGGAAAGGTGTTAACGCGAAGAGGTTCAGGCATTTTTGACTGTTGAAAGATATAAGTACGCGGATTGATTAAGCAAATGGTGAGTGGGTATGTAAGTTGGCATATCTTTCCTACATTTTCGAACACTTGAATGAGCTGAACATCAAAATGCAAGGTGGGAACGAAAATATTCTCATTAGTATGGATAAGATTAAAGGATATGAGAATAAGCTGGATTTGTGGTTACAGAGGATTGAAAATGGGTCGTGTGAGATGATCCAGACTGTATGGTCACTTGATGACGGTAATAAAATGGTGATGGACGTAGTTTATAGAACTTTTAGAAGCCTTGCGGCAGAGTTTCAAAAAGTTTTTTGGAGAATGTGTTGAAGATTTCAACTGGGTTCGTGATCCATTCGTTGCAAATTCGGAACGACTTGCAATTAATATAAGGAACTCGCAGATTTAAATGCTGGCAGAACTTTGAAATTCCTTTAGATACATTTTGGCAAACAATAAGGAATGAATTTCCGGCTATGTCAGACATGGCAGTAAATGTGTTATTGCCGTTTCTAACTACATATTTATGTGAATTTGGCTTCTCGACGTTGACTGAGATTAAAACATCCAAGAGGGAAAGCCTCAAATCCAACGATGAAGAAATTTCTCAATTGATCAGCCATCTGTGTGCAGTTAAGCAGGCACAAGTGTCAATTGAAGGTATGTGTACAATATTTACTTTAATATAAAACATAAAACTGCCGCCCGACCGGTAAGGTGTGCCGCGAGATTTATGGATACCCCAAACGTTTGTGGTAATGATTTCAAACCTTAGAACGAACAATTTGATGGTTCCCAATACTACTTTGATACAATAAGCAGGTTGCAATGAGCCGAAACCCGATATCCACGATTCGCCCAACGAATGATACATTTAAATGAAACATTGAACAAATAATTATTACAATCACTCATAAACAAACTGATATCTATTTTACATCAGAATCAAATAAATTGAGATTTTTGTTTACATTTTTTTAGGATTTCATGCCTAAAAGGAAGAGGAAATTTCCTTTTTTTATTTATGGCTTTACGCCTAGTCTATGTCGAGGTCATTAGAGGCGGGATGGGACTGAGAACAAGGAAAGGGAGTGAATTCAGCCATGGCATTTTAGGAAAGCATCCCGGCATTCACCTGGAGTGATTTGTGGAAACCGTGGAAAACCCAAATCTGGAAGCTCGAACGGGGATTCGAAACGCCATCCTCACGAATGTCAGGAAAAGTAAGAAGAGCCCTATTGCTGTGGTTTCGCTATCTGTCTCTTAGCGTATACTAAGTAAACAAAATAAGTTTCACATTTCAAACTTGAAAGTAATATGTGTTAGTCGATCCAAAAACGAATACCATGTTCAAAATTTTGTAGAATTTTGTTCTTGGGGGGTAACAAAGATATGAAGTATGTCGAAACAATTTACCCTCCACAACGTGTGCGGTCTCAATGTTTGCAAATCGTCGAGTACTAACATATTTACTGTTTTTCCGATTTTTTTCTGTGGAAACAAAAACAAAAGTGACCTTAATTTTGAACCAGTTCACTATCTCTGAAATGATATCACCTAGTAGCTAGATATTTGACTCCAATATGAAATGTACAGTCGGGGACAGAATTCGAGAGACCCCTCGCCTTTCGATTATGCTTCGTTCTAGACACGAATACTGCATGGGACAGCATAACTGGTAGGTGGTACACTAAATTCATGATAAAATAGACCTCTCATACCCAGCACTTTACCCAAGACTAAAATAATGAGCCCGCGCAGCAAGAAACTCGCAGACGCTCAGAGGGAAAGTTCGGAGTTCTGCAGTAAAAATAATCACGAATATCACCATTTTAGTCATAATAATTATTTAAATAACCAAATTGATTAATTATAGAGAGATGGTAACACTTTAATCGTAATTTTTATAACCGTTGCGTATTTTTTTTCCCTCGAATAAACAGTTAACAATTCGCTAGCAAACGCAATTATATGGCGAATACAGAAAAGAATCGCTAAATTACGCACGGAAAACCAATAAGAGAGTTTGAATGGACTTAGTTACACTTTCTAACGCTGCAGCGTTATAGAACTGTGCGTGTGAAAAATACACACAAAGGTTTAGGGTAAGTAGAAAGAGCATTCAAGAAAGAACTCTAATGGTAAACTAAGTCACGAAATATAAATAAACTATTCCCAGAAAATTAAATGGTGCGGAATATTAACACCTTAATTTTGTTTTCATCATACCATATTTAGAAGGTAAGCTAAACTTGAACGCAGTAGCAACAGTTTTAGTAGTAATAATAATCATTAAGAACAGTAAATAAATAAAAAAATCCGTCTGCAATGTGAATTTGCGGTTCCACATTTTAAATCTGGAAGATGAAAGTAGTAAAACTATCATCTCTCTCTTTGTTTCTAACTATGATACTTCTATAAAATTTTCTGTCAAGCTTTATTTCCTGCCGTCCAAGCCCGATGGGTTATAGGTAACACTGTTGCCTGGCATTCGGGAGGACGCGAATTCAAACTCCGTCGGGGATCCAGTTTCAGTATTCCATGATTTTCGTAAATCTCTCCAACTGAACTCCAGAAAAGTTCCTTCAAAAAGCGGTGGCTGAAATTCTTACCCGATCCTAGTTTCCAATACTATCAGGATTCATATCACATTGCCGCCGAAGATATGACGAAGACAAAAAAATAAATAAAATAACGTGGTGGGTATGAGGTATCCGGCTTTCGGGAGGTCGTGGGTTCGAATACCCATCTAGCCATCCAGGTAAACGTTTTAGATGGTTTCCCCAAATCACTCCAGGCGAATGCCGGGATTGTTCCTTGAAAAGGCCATGGACGAATTCCTCCCCATTACTTGTCCCCAGTCCTTTCCTGCCTCTAATGACCTCGATTAGATGTAAAGCTAGAAGCAAAACATAATTGCTCAAATAAAAATAATTACATCTCTGTGGTGTATTTTAGACCTTTTCCTTGTTGGATTTATCTTATTCGACGGCCGAACATGGTAGCGAAGGGACTAGAGTGCTATTTCCACATGTGGAGAGTCTCTAGTTCGGTGTTGTATTAGGGCTGGTCGACGTGGAAATCATTATAGAGAGAAAAGGACTTGGGGCATGTTTCGGGAAGGAATTCAGCCTTGGCCATACCAGAGAATCATCCCAGCACTCACGGAGTGATTTCGATTAATCGGTATTGTGGTATGTCTTGTATCGTCTTTCAATTGTATGAGCAAAAAGCATTTGGAAATACATCAGTACACAGGATAAACACACAAAACGGTTTAGCTGGATGAATGGCTATCGGGAGGAATGCCATTAAAAATTTAAAGAAATTTTTATTGAACCAAAAGGCAATTGACCTCCTTCAAAAATATCTCGCTGGTCCACCTCATCTCACAAAAAAATATTCCTTGTTTGGTGCCAACTAGTAACATGGCTGAGTTCTAAACACGTATTAGGATAAAAAATTTGGAAAGTAGGTGTACTGTAATGAAGCTCTTCAGTTGAGTGTATAGGATTTAATCTCTTTAACATTATGCGTGGTTATTTCGTAAGAAGAAGATCTTCCTGCTGGCTCAGTTCAGACACAAGGAGGAAGTAACCGTCCGACAAACGTTTCGAGGAAGTGTTTATTTACTAGTGGCTCTGAGGAAGTGAAGAACACTTGTTCAGTAGAATTAGCTCTAATAAAATTTGTGAATATGACCATCCGTACACGAAATATGCCCATTTTCGAATTACGAGCACCCACAAATACAGTGACAGTCATTTGCCGAAAGTAACAGAAACAACTTCATATAACATATTAAAGTTACTTCATCATAATTAGAAGACCGATAAAAATAACATTGAACTAATATGTATAGGTCATTAAAAATTTCTGAAAATTATTTCTCGAGGATTTTAACTTCAGCATACCCTCATTGCGTCTTGTAATGCTATACTTGCACTATTTGATTACAAAATTAATTAATCAATATTCCGTGATAATGGAGCTATTTAAAAGAAGAAGAAGAAAGAAAAAAAACTGGAAGTGCACGTGTGCACGTTATTGAAAATTGACATGCCTCCATCTGCTGATGTAAATATTTTATGTATGACCTTCCGTGCCTTTGACCATTTAACCTGCTGACTATTGTGTCAGCCTTTGTTGAGGTAATGTGGAACTATATTGTGAAGTAAACACAAGACGAACACTACACTCATTCAAAAGCAACCATATGCGCAGAAGAACTCGAATCAGTGACCTTTATTATTATTAATAAATTTCTCTCGGGCTTTCCAGCCGTGTTAAGATGTTACATTTGTGGGACGTTTCGAAGGCGTCCAACTCTGCCTTCATTCTCAACCAATTATCAATCATTAAGGCAGAGTTAGACGCCTTCGAAACGTCCCAAAAATGTAACATCTTAACACGGCTGGAAGCCCGAGAGAAATTTATTAATATACAACGCCGTGAAAGATTACGATCTTTATTATTACTCCGCGATTCACTAAAAGTGTGTGGTGGAGGGTGTATTGCTCCTATCCGAAGGGTAATGGTTTGGAAGGGATATACGGGATATGTCAGGAGGCCTTTACAATGCGATGACAGTGTTCTAGCCCCTACACTGCTAGCGCCTGCTTAAGGTATCTTGGTCGGGACTCTTGCGAAGGAATTTGTGAATGTGTCTGCGGTCGTGGTTTGCCAACACGGAAGACAATTCCGTAGGCCCACAGAACAAGGAAATTATCAGACATTTCAGGCATGAGATTTTCCTCATCCTCGTTCAACTAACTTGCTTACTAGCTGAGGCTCACACAGATAACAGACGAAAGAATTATACAGGTTTAGAACCGTATATCCTCGAGGAACTTTCTGAACTTTTTAAAATTTGTTTCCAGCTTGACATCTCGACTTTGAGGTCATGGGAGACGGGAATATGGACTTTTTGGTGAACTATACCGACGTTCGCTTACAGTGATTTGGAAAAACTGTAGAAAATCCAAATCTGGATGGCCAGAAGCGGATTTGAACCCGCATCCTCTCGAATGTCAGGCCAGAACATTATCGCTCGTCCACTACGCTCAGATTTTTTAACACATTGACTGCCACGTGAGCCAATGTTGGCTCACAGTTGCACGGGTTATGACGCCACGTGAGCCATATTTGGTTCACGTATACATTGTGCAGTGAGCCGCGTGAGCCATAACTGGCTCACATGCAGAGTTGTGTTTAGAGGCCTCGTGAGTCTCATGGGACTCACAGATAATGCGTTTCAACTATGGGTTTAAAAGTGGTGGCTCCACTGAACACTCTGATGTTCTTAGCAATCAATATTTTTGCATTTGGTAGCCCTGGTGATTCCTAACTGCTAAGAAAGTGAAGAGGGTGTGCACTAAATGCAATAAATGTGACAGTTTTATGTGCAACGACTGTTTTAGTGACATTCACAATGCTGAACAAGTAGAATACTCTAAGATCTTTATTCATGAACATTATTGTAAGACCAAGTAAAAAACGTAGTAAATAATTTTAAATGTAGCTAATATAAGCAAATAAATTAAGAGTTTGAATCATTTCATGAAAAACGATTCTTTTTAATACCTATTGTGTTTCAAATGTGTGGCTGCATATCGTAATTGTGTTAAAATGTAGTTGTTGGGCCACGTGAGCCATATATGGCTCACGCCTGTTATCACTCCAGATCAGTCATAACTTGATATTTTATGAAGTAACTTAGTTCTACATGATCAAAAGAAGACATCTGATGTAAAAAATCAATTTGGCCTCACAAGTAATATTTGTGATTTCAATGTGGCATAGCAATACGTAGTCCAAGTTCCATCATGGCAGTCAATGTGTTAATTGACCGTAACATATAGATATATAGGAACAATAATTATAGACAGACTCGGCCATGAATCATTTTAATATATCTATTTTTGCAGCCTAGTAGTAGACGAAAAAAAATATTAGATCAACTAAAAGATGCCAGATCTTAATCACATCGTTTCTCACGAACCCGGAAACAACCATAATACACCCTTTTATAACCACATATGTAACGTTTCAATTAGTTTTTCGAAGATAACATCATTTTACTTTTACATATCCATCGTATTCCAGTTTGAAAAGCAATCATCCTTTTCCTTCAGAATGCAGGTATAAGAATTTTTTTAAAAAAGCTCCACTGCATATGGAATTAGCCAACGTCATTAACTGTAAGACTGACAGCAGTCTTTTTCCAAGAACATTCTTGCTTGTAGAAAATGCCATGGTGGCTCCCGAAGTGAGAAGTATTATTGCGCCGGTTCGAATTCCTGTCGGCTATCAAATTTCGTTTTTTCCATGTTTTCTCAAAACCTTTGCAGATTAATGCCAGGATGATTCCTCTGGAAGGCATTGATCAACTTGTTTCATGTTCTTTGTTCACAGTTCTCTCCTATATTTATTTACCTCGACAGTAAGGAGGCATTTAGTGCTAATTATTAAAAATGTTTAATGTATATAAAATAAGAACTGATGTGCAGTTTGCAGACGTGAAATTTTAATTCCGAAATACTGTAAAATAGAAATTTCAAATATACACAAGTTATATATATATATATATATATATATATATATATATATATATATATATATATATATATAACTTGTGTATTGACAGGTATTTGACGCATATATTATCACAGCAATATCTGGAAACTTATTTCGGATATTTTTAAAAATATTATCTTTTCTTAGGCGGGATTAGGGGTAGTAAATGATTCTTGTTTAATTTTTCTGCAGCGCGTCACAGCGCCTAGTATTTAAAAGTTATTCACACATCGAAACGAGATAATTCTTTGCAGTTATTATTTTGTAAACGAATCTAATCCAGCAGTATTCTTGTCAAACTTTTACAATTACAAAATTTTATTTTGATACTGCTTTGTCTAGGCTCTAATGAAGGAAAATGTAGTTTTATCTCGATGGCAGATGATTCCGCAGTCACAATACAAGGAAATATGCATCGTTTCCTGCCAGAAGACTTCCTCATCGAATGTGCGAGTTATATTCAAACATTAGTATGCTTCAGTGTCAATCGCAACACCAGCCACATCTAGAAATCTGAGTGATATGAGAAGGAGGGTAATAATTACTTTGCATGAAGAGCTATATTCAAATGGTTTTATAACTAGAATTATGAATATAAACAAATAATGTTTTTAATTTTTAATTTAATTGAATTGCATTGGAGCACAGGCTCTGGTGGCAATTTCCCTACGCACCCATCTTCCCCCTATCTGCACCCACCTACATTTGCTCTCTACAAATTTTGTGTTTAAATTCTTTCAAAGTTTTCGGTAAATTATTCATCATTTCTCTTGGTAACTCATTCCAATCCTTGACATCCTTACCTAAAAAAGAGAATCTTCACACACCCTATTGCCTGAAATCGAGTGCCAGCTTGTGGTCATGGTCATCTTTTCCCTTCCATGCACTACTTTTAATACCTATTGCAATATCTTTCCATGCCTCATCGCCAATATATGCCCTGTACACTCCCATGACCCTCCTAATCCTCCTCCTGTCTTGCAATAAATCCCATTCCAGCTCCTTTATCATATCCGTCACTGATTTCATTCTGCGATAATATCTTGGCATTACTTTTGATAACAAGCTTAACTGGGCAGGATACATTGGACAGGTGGTAGGAAAAGGTTTCAAAGTTCTTCACTTGTTGGGGGGAGTGATAAGGGGATGTACGAGAGAAGTAATGGAATTGGGTTACAAAACTTTGGTCAGACCATTGCTCGAATATGGTAGTGTAGTATAGGACCCTCATTTTACGTATCAAATACAGGAGTAGGAGAGTGTGCAAGAAAGGGCTGCTAGATTTGTTTCTGGAAATATAAACAAATAAACCGTGGTATGCCGTATATTTGGTTATCGAAAGGAATGTCATTTAATGGAACAGTCCTACAGAAATACTCCACGCAAAACAACTTCTGGCCAGGATGGGCCTGGCAGAACCTTCCTTTTTTATATAGATCATTACAGTTTAAAGATACATTACGGATTGATGTTTGCAATAGAATATTCGTCTACGAGGCGTCACAAATAATTCAGCGATGAGGTGAAATATTGTCATTTGTAAAGTTTGGGATTGCAGGATAGTCATCTGTGACCGACGTATTTTTGAAAATTGGGTGTCTGTTACGTATAACACGATGTTAACTTCTATAAGGGTGTGAATTACGTCTCCCATATCATGTCGCAGCAGGACAAATATTTCGTCCACCTGATGGTTTCTCGAGGAGCCAAGGACGCAGGAAACTGATCATCCAATGTTAAACGTTGACATGAACCCAGTAGAAAGTGCATAGACTGAAATGATCTACACAAGTTATATATATATATATATATAACTTGTGTATATTTGAAATTTCTATTTTACAGTATTTCGGAATTAAAATTTCACGTCTGCAAACTGCACATCAGTTCTTATTTTATATACATTAAACATTTTTAATAATTAGCACTAAATGCCTCCTTACTGTCGAGGTAAATAAATATAGGAGAGAACTGTGAACAAAGAACATGAAACAAGTTGATCAATGCCTTCCAGAGGAATCATCCTGGCATTAATCTGCAAAGGTTTTGAGAAAACATGGAAAAAACGAAATTTGATAGCCGACAGGAATTCGAACCGGCGCAATAATACTTCTCACTTCGGGAGCCACCATGGCATTTTCTACAAGCAAGAATGTTCTTGGAAAAAGACTGCTGTCAGTCTTACAGTTAATGACGTTGGCTAATTCCATATGCAGTGGAGCTTTTTTTAAAATTCTTATACCTGCATTCTGAAGGAAAAGGATGATTGCTTTTCAAACTGGAATACGATGGATATGTAAAAGTAAAATGATGTTATCTTCGAAAAACTAATTGAAACGTTACATATGTGGTTATAAAAGGGTGTATTATGGTTGTTTCCGGGTTCGTGAGAAACGATGTGATTAAGATCTGGCATCTTTAGTTGATCTAATATTTTTTCGTCTACTACTAGGCTGCAAAAATAGATATATTAAAATGATTCATGGCCGAGTCAGTCTATAATTATTGTTCCTATATATCTATATGTTACGGTCAATTAACACATTGACTGCCATGATGGAACTTGGACTACGTATTGCTATGCCACATTGAAATCACAAATATTACTTGTGAGGCCAAATTGATTTTTTACATCAGATGTCTTCTTTTGATCATGTAGAACTAAGTTACTTCATAAAATATCAAGTTATGACTGATCTGGAGTGATAACAGGCGTGAGCCATATATGGCTCACGTGGCTCAACAACTACATTTTAACACAATTAGATCTGTGGCTCACATCATTTGAAACACAATAGGTATAAAAAATCGTTTTTCATGAAATGATTCAAACTCTTAATTTATTTGCTTATATTAGCTACATTTAAAATTATTTACTACGTTTTTTACTTGGTCTTACAATAATGTTCATGAATAAAGATCTTAGAGTATTCTACTTGTTCAGCATTGTGAATGTCACTAAAACAGTCGTTGCACATAAAACTGTCACATTTATTGCATTTAGTGCACACCCTCTTCACTTTCTTAGCAGTTAGGAATCACCAGGGCTACCAAATGCAAAAATATTGATTGCTAAGAACATCAGAGTGTTCAGTGGAGCCACCACTTTTAAACCCATAGTTGAAACGCATTATCTGAGAGTCCCATGAGACTCACGAGGCCTCTAAACACAACTCTGCATGTGAGCCAGTTATGGCTCACGCGGCTCACTGCACAATGTATACGTGAACCAAATATGGCTCACGTGGCGTCATAACCCGTGCAACTGTGAGCCAACATTGGCTCACGTGGCAGTCAATGTGTTAAAAAATCTGAGCGTAGTGGACGAGCGATAATGTTCTGGCCTGACATTCGAGAGGATGCGGGTTCAAATCCGCTTCTGGCCATCCAGATTTGGATTTTCTACAGTTTTTCCAAATCACTGTAAGCGAACGTCGGTATAGTTCACCAAAAAGTCCATATTCCCGTCTCCCATGACCTCAAAGTCGAGATGTCAAGCTGGAAACAAATTTTAAAAAGTTCAGAAAGTTCCTCGAGGATATACGGTTCTAAACCTGTATAATTCTTTCGTCTGTTATCTGTGTGGCCTCAGCTAGCAATATAAGCAAGTTAGTTGAACGAGGATGAGGAAAATCTCATGCCTGAAATGTCTGATAATTTCCTTGTTCTGTGGGCCTACGGAATTGTCTTCCGTGTTGGCAAACCACGACCGCAGACACATTCACAAATTCCTTCGCAAGAGTCCCGACCAAGATACTTAAGCAGGCGCTAGCAGTGTAGGGGCTAGAACACTGTCATCGCATTGTAAAGGCCTCCTGACATATCCCGTATATCCCTTCCAAACCATTACCCTTCGGATAGGAGCAATACACCCTCCACCACACACTTTTAGTGAATCGCGGAGTAATAATAAAGATCGTAATCTTTCACGGCGTTGTATATTAATAAATTTCTCTCGGGCTTCCAGCCGTGTTAAGATGTTACATTTTTGGGACGTTTCGAAGGCGTCTAACTCTGCCTTAATGATTGATAATTGGTTGAGAATGAAGGCAGAGTTGGACGCCTTCGAAACGTCCCACAAATGTAACATCTTAACACGGCTGGAAAGCCCGAGAGAAATTTATTAATAATAATAAAGGTCACTGATTCGAGTTCTTCTGCGCATATGGTTGCTTTTGAATGAGTGTAGTGTTCGTCTTGTGTTTACTTCACAATATAGTTCCACATTACCTCAACAAAGGCTAGACACAATAGTCAGCAGGTTAAATGGTCAAAGGCACGGAAGGTCATACATAAAATATTTACATCAGCAGATGGAGGCATGTCAATTTTCAATAACGTGCACACGTGCACTTCCAGTTTTTTTTCCTTCTTCTTCTTTTAAATAGCTCCATTATCACGGAATATTGATTAATTAATTTTGTAATCAAATAGTGCAAGTATAGCATTACAAGACGCAATGAGGGTATGCTGAAGTTAAAATCCTCGAGAAATAATTTTCAGAAATTTTTAATGACCTATACATATTAGTTCAATGTTATTTTTATCGGTCTTCTAATTATGATGAAGTAACTTTAATATGTTATATGAAGTTGTTTCTGTTACTTTCGGCAAATGACTGTCACTGTTTGTGGGTGCTCGTAATTCGAAAATGGGCATATTTCGTGTACGGATGGTCATATTCACAAATTTTATTAGAGCTAATTCTACTGAACAAGTGTTCTTCACTTCCTCAGAGCCACTAGTAAATAAACACTTCCTCGAAACGTTTGTCGGACGGTTACTTCCTCCTTGTGTCTGAACTGAGCCAGCAGGAAGATCTTCTTCTTACGAAATAACCACGCATAATGTTAAAGAGATTAAATCCTATACTCAACTGAAGAGCTTCATTACAGTACACCTACTTTCCAAATTTTTTATCCTAATACGTGTTTAGAACTCAGCCATGTTACTAGTTGGCACCAAACAAGGAATATTTTTTTGTGAGATGAGGTGGACCAGCGAGATATTTTTGAAGGAGGTCAATTGCCTTTTGGTTCAATAAAAATTTCTTTAAATTTTTAATGGCATTCCTCCCGATAGCCATTCATCCAGCTAAACCGTTTTGTGTGTTTATCCTGTGTACTGATGTATTTCCAAATGCTTTTTGCTCATACAATTGAAAGACGATACAAGACATACCACAATACCGATTAATCGAAATCACTCCGTGAGTGCTGGGATGATTCTCTGGTATGGCCAAGGCTGAATTCCTTCCCGAAACATGCCCCAAGTCCTTTTCTCTCTATAATGATTTCCACGTCGACCAGCCCTAATACAACACCGAACTAGAGACTCTCCACATGTGGAAATAGCACTCTAGTCCCTTCGCTACCATGTTCGGCCGTCGAATAAGATAAATCCAACAAGGAAAAGGTCTAAAACACACCACAGAGATGTAATTATTTTTATTTGAGCAATTATGTTTTGCTTCTAGCTTTACATCTAATCGAGGTCATTAGAGGCAGGAAAGGACTGGGGACAAGTAATGGGGAGGAATTCGTCCATGGCCTTTTCAAGGAACAATCCCGGCATTCGCCTGGAGTGATTTGGGGAAACCATCTAAAACGTTTACCTGGATGGCTAGATGGGTATTCGAACCCACGACCTCCCGAAAGCCGGATACCTCATACCCACCACGTTATTTTATTTATTTTTTTGTCTTCGTCATATCTTCGGCGGCAATGTGATATGAATCCTGATAGTATTGGAAACTAGGATCGGGTAAGAATTTCAGCCACCGCTTTTTGAAGGAACTTTTCTGGAGTTCAGTTGGAGAGATTTACGAAAATCATGGAATACTGAAACTGGATCCCCGACGGAGTTTGAATTCGCGTCCTCCCGAATGCCAGGCAACAGTGTTACCTATAACCCATCGGGCTTGGACGGCAGGAAATAAAGCTTGACAGAAAATTTTATAGAAGTATCAGTGTTAGTTAGAAACAAAGAGAGAGATGATAGTTTACTACTTTCATCTTCCAGATTTAAAATGTGGAACCGCAAATTCACATTGCAGACGGATTTTTTTATTTATTTACTGTTCTTAATGATTATTATTACTACTAAAACTGTTGCTACTGCGTTCAAGTTTAGCTTACCTTCTAAATATGGTATGATGAAAACAAAATTAAGGTGTTAATATTCCGCACCATTTAATTTTCTGGGAATAGTTTATTTATATTTCGTGACTTAGTTTACCATTAGAGTTCTTTCTTGAATGCTCTTTCTACTTGCCCTAAACCTTTGTGTGTATTTTTCACACGCACAGTTCTATAACGCTGCAGCGTTAGAAAGTGTAACTAAGTCCATTCAAACTCTCTTATTGGTTTTCCGTGCGTAATTTAGCGATTCTTTTCTGTATTCGCCATATAATTGCGTTTGCTAGCGAATTGTTAACTGTTTATTCGAGGGGAAAAAAAATACGCAACGGTTATAAAAATTGCGATTAAAGTGTTACCATCTCTCTATAATTAATCAATTTGGTTATTTAAATAATTATTATGACTAAAATGGTGATATTCGTGATTATTTTTACTGCAGAACTCCGAACTTTCCCTCTGAGCGTCTGCGAGTTTCTTGCTGTGCGGGCTCATTATTTTAGTCTTGGGTGAAGTGCTGGGTATGAGAGGTCTATTTTATCATGAATTTAGTGTACCACCTACCAGTTATGCTGTCCCATGCGGTATTCGTGTCTAGAACGAAGCATAATCGAAAGGCGAGGGGTCTCTCGAATTCTGTCCCCGACTGTACATGTAAACATCAAACGCTAAAATCACTTACATCCAGTATCCTGTGTAAGATGTGAAGTAATGTAGGAAAACTTTTTATTTGAGTTTACTCACCTATAGTTTAATATAACGTTATTTAAGTCTCTCTAAATTCAGAGTACGTTGCATTTTAAAGTATCTGCAATAGATCTGTTTCAAACTAAACGCGGAACATCGTTTGGCGCTTGTGGGCCTTAGAGACCGCTACCTAAGCTGAAGACATGTCAGGCATTGAATATTATTGTGCCGAGCGACTGTCTTCTGATATGGTTAGGTCTTTACAGTACGGAATTTTAAATGCGCGATACAAACCCCCTCTTTACAAGGTTGTAATAAAAAGCCTGATCTGTGAATACATTGACTTTTTATGACAAAAAACTGAAGTTAGAGTGTTTTAAGGGATATCATTAATATGTATTACCAGAATATACGCAATACTTTATATAGCTTTAACAAGACTCAGAACGTGAACACCTTTTTCAAACTCTAAATCAAACATTTACACATCTATAAGGAGAAGCACTTCATAAATAGACTTTGAGAGGTCCTCCTTACTAATTAATAAATTAACTAGCAGAAGGCAGATAGCCCGCTAACGTCAACACATGGGCCTACGTGTTATTTTTGTGGTTGCGCTACCTCCTCGCATTATTATTATTATTATTTGATGAAAGAAATTGTTCTCAAATACACTCTCTATCTTACACAACGGGTGTCAATATTGAATTAAATCCACCAATACTTCTTACTTGAACGATATATTTAACACTTTAAAACTCTTATAAATCAATACAGAATCGTCACTGTCCTGCTATTAATATCACTCATAGCCTCCCCGCGCCATGTTCTTAACAACAACTTCTCTCTGCAGTGGACACACTACTGCCAACTTACAAATAATTGTAATAAAACTTTGGTCAACCTCTAGGTACGTAATGAACTATGCCAGTGATTTCAAACACAACGTATTTAATTTTATTTCTATTGACATTATGCCTTCTGATCGAGAAATTAGCGTGTGCAAGGTAGTCACGGGCACTCTGTGGCAGCATATTGTTTACGAGGTGGCGGCGCGGGAGGTGAGAAGATGGGATCAGCGGTCGCGTAGGAAGAGTTTGTTTTCGTTCGCTCAGTCAGTTGTCCTAGTACGCCAGTCACTACGCTTCGCTGCGAGTGAGCATAAAATGGAGAAGTTTCTCAAAAGATCTGCGCAACCCATCACATCTGTTACAAATTCCAGTGGTACAAACAAATAAAAACCGAAAAATAGTTACCTGAGATATGGCTTTACTGCCATGAATACTGACCTCAATGTTTATAAAGTGATTTGGCTACTTGCGTGTTAAAAATACAACCACAATTCTAAAATTTATGAAAAAATAAACAGGCACAGCCGTCTCACTGTAAATGTAGTACTTTTATTGTAGTGTAAGGCTTAAAATCCTTGCTTTTTACATTTTCCTCGCTTGCGACCGCGACCCCCCAAGCAAGACTTGGCGATCTCCCAGGGTTTCGCGACCCACAAGTTGAAAGACACGGGTTTAGGGTAGGGATGGGCAAAATACATCTATGTATCGATATATCGATATTTTTTCTAAATATAATCGATATTTATCGCCGATATTTTTATTTTCGATATATCGATATTGTTTTTGGTGTATCGATTTTAAGCACCAATTCGATATTTTTTCTACGAACGCAATTCAGTATCCAATTTAATCGTTTCATGTATATAGGAAAAATATACATACACATCCAATCTTCTGAAAGTGTCTTAAAAAGTGAATTCGTCGAAATATAAGAGCCTCATCAGTGGTGCAGAGGTTAAAAAAAGCTGTTAAATTTTAACAACTTTGACACAAGCTGTTAGCACCAGATGGAACTCCTGCTTTAATATGTTAGAATGATTTGTCAGACTCTCTGCAATTGTAGCTAAAATCTTAGCTACAAAAAGTCAGTCAAATATAAAGACACCTGATATGGTTGCAACTTCACAGCTTAATGTAATACATGTCCTTCTTGGTTCTTTCGAAGAAGCTCCTGAAGAGGTTAATTTTACAAATTATGTGACTGCTAGCTTAGCCATCCCTGTTAGAAATCTGATTCGAAAAATAATCGACCACTTTAGGATTCACGGTAAAAGAGACTTTACTCCAAAGAATTCAAGAGAAATTAAGTCCTTTAGAAAGAAACAGCTTCTTTACAGCAGCTACCATTTTGGACCCTCGTTTCAAACGTATACACTTTACTTCTCCAATCGGTGTGTCAAATGCGATTTATACAATAAGTATAGATATTCGCTTGGAACTTAGACGACGAGGACAACGTTCTCCAGAAGTAAGGTCTACAGCAGCAACACAAGATATCGCAGATAAAACATCAATTTGGTCCATACATGAAACGCTATTATCCCTTAGCACTAGAGATGGGTCGTTCACGAGTGAATCAGTTCTTTAGAGCAATTCATTTAAAAGAGCGAGTGAGGAGTCGCTCACTAAAAGTGAACGGTAGTTCTTCTAGGTTAGTCGGTCATAAGTCAGCTAATTCCGAAGATAAAGAAGAGCTTGTTCACGTGGGTCTTGTAGGCTAAAAAAAAAAAAGGTCTACTAATTGCATTAAGGGGGTATTTCATCGAAAAGTGGGGGTGTAACCGGATTCTGAGGGGTGACCTAAAAAAAAAAAGGTCTCAAATATAACTGAGCTAGTGAATCGTTCAAAAGAACTAGTTCTTTTCGTTGAGTGATCAAATGAACACCGCCCTTTTTAGTGAGTCACTTTGCCCACCTCTACTTAGCACTACTGTTATGCAAGACGTTCCAAGCTCTGGCTCAGTTCCTAATGAGCTTAAGCAATATCTGGACCAACCATTAATAGACCGAAAATCAGACCCAGTAAAGTTTTGGGTGAATTGCCAGCGCTCCAAGCCAGTGCTTTCGGATATCGCGCTGAAAATCTTTATATGTCAAGCTTCTTCTGTGTCGTCCGAAAGAGTGGCTTCTGCAGTCAACATAGCTGTACCGAACAACAGGACGGGGGAACACATAAAATATAAAGTCCTTTTGGTATCTATATCAGACGAATACTGCTTTAATTTATTGAAAAAAATAATAAATAAAAGTTTGTATATTCTACCAGAGTCTTTAATTTTCAGAATTTTCTTAAATATGTTGATGTATTTTATGATTTTTTAAGATAATTACTCCCTTTAGCCAAAAATATCGAAATATCGATACATCGAAATATCGATATTTTTTCCCCTATATATATCGATAGTGTTTGTAAATATCGTTTCGATATTTATCGATATATTTTTTTAAATGCCCATCCCTAGTTTAGGGCATACCGCCCGCAAGCTGGGAGTATATCGGAGGTTTTGAAATTAAGCTTAAGGAATTAGCATAACTTGGGATGTCGATGACGAAGAAAAAAATTTAAGTGTTGT
Organism: Vandiemenella viatica; assembly: GCA_031002005.1. Taxonomy (NCBI): domain Eukaryota; kingdom Metazoa; phylum Arthropoda; class Insecta; order Orthoptera; family Morabidae; genus Vandiemenella; species Vandiemenella viatica. The sequence continues at coordinate 23,254 of JARYHS010012436.1, forward strand.
CCTGTAACGTACAAGAGAAGATCGCTGTACTGCAATGGCATAACGTAGAAGAATTCTGGAACATGATTATTAGATTTAATAGATGGCAAGAAGGTGACGAAACTGCGAGAATTGGGAAGAAAACTATGGAAGCGAATTATGGTGCTATTTGGAAAAATGGGATAGACAATAATCGTCGAGAAAAGTTCGTCCTTGGGAAGGGTGACGGACGATACCACAGATATGAGACCAAGGTGGTCCGTTCGAAGCCGAACAACAGGACCTACCCTAACCTAATATCTCCGTCTCAACACACCCCTTACAACCTACGTCCGCAACTATCTGCTTCGTGTAGTCTAATCTTCCTATACCTCTGCAGTTCTTACCTGTAACTGTTCCCAGTCCTGCATGTATTAAAATGTGATCCATAACCCTGTTTCTTCTTACCGTAAGTTTCTTACACAAACTCTTCTCCTCACTCACCATCTCCAAAAAACGTTCCTTTCATACCTTGTTTGTCCACTTAATTTTCAGCGTCGTACTGCACCACTACGTATTATTTACTTCTTTCTGGTCGTTACCATTAAATGCTGTTTTAAAAAGTTCATTCTGAGTCCTAGATCAATATTACAAAATAAAAGATTTCTCGTTTTCAAGAATTGTTTTTCGCTACTGCTTTTAACATCAATCCTGCTCCCACCATCACTTGTAATTTTGCTTCTCAAGTATCAGATTTCACTTAGTTCTTCTTTTACAACGAATCCCATTTTTATATTTAACTATCTGTTACCCGCGACTTCATACGCGTGGACTTAGAATTTCACTGACAGAATTGGATATAGTAAGCTCTTAGTGACGTAAGTTGTCCCAAACAACAGCGAGTCGGTATAATATGACAGGAAAGCCTATATCACATTCTACCATCGAACCTATCTCATGAAGATAATTAATTTCCAACATAATTAAAAACAGAAAAACAAACGAAGTTGCGGGGATGTGGAGCGGTTTAACTGAATGAAGCTTTATTTCAGCTTGGCCTTTTCTTCTTTCTTCAGGAAGAGCATCAGATTCTTTGATTCTAATAACTTTAGCTGCTCGTGCTCTTCTAGGCCAGGATTACTCCCGCAAGGCATGTCAAAACAGGAGACAAAATAAACTGGTGCCAGAAACTTTTAGACAGACACAAAGTAATAGTACAGTGCAGAGAAAATCGACATCTATACTAAATAATGAGTTTTGTCTCTAAACGAAATTTACTAAAAAAAATCGTATACTAACAGACTGCGCGAGAGGCACAGCTTGAGCAACCGATCATCATTCGATAAGTTATCAAAATTTCGTTACTTAAACGACTATTCATTTAAAAAAGTTCTGCGCCCTTGCAACAGATACAAAGTATTTACTTGTCAAATTCCATCACTATCGGTATAGCCATTTAGTCGTCAAAACGTACCAAAAGACAGAGCCTTACTTTTGCATTTGTAATATAATTATTGCAAATCACACAGAGAGTGACTGCGAAAGAAACAAAGCCTTAAGGACTAATATATCGTAAAAAAGTGTACACCTACAGCATTGTTAGACCGCCTACGATTTTCCACGCATTGCACCCCTAAATTAGTGGAATGGGATCCAAACAACTGATCGTCCAGGTGTGACTCGAACGATTAAAAACAATTCTTAAGAATTTTTGCTTCCAGCGGGATTTGAACCTGAGACCACGTTAACCATTGCGCTACCAGCCCGCTACACAAGAAGGTACTACAGAGACTTACACATCCCACGCGTCTGTCTGTCACCGTTCAGTAATTTTTCAAAATTATATGACAGTATGTATTACTTATTAAAAAATAAATATCCTATGTCCATTCTAATGCCAAATAACATCTCCTTGTCAAATTTCATCACGATCGGATTAGCCGTTTAGCCCAAAAAACGTAACAAATAGAAAGACAGAGAGACAGATATACAGAGTTACTTTCGCATTTATAATATTAGTATCGATCTACAACTATAGCTAAGTTTCATCACTTTCGTCTTGCTTTGATTTATATCTAATCTTAAACCAAAACTTTCCTTCGGTATTTTGTTCGTGCCATTCACTAATTCCTCAATATCCTTAGTCAGTTCTGCTGACAGGACAATGTCATCAGCAAAACATAAAATCCTGATTTTTTCTCATTGAGCACATTCAGATTTTGATTTTACTTTCTTTATTACTTCCTCTGCATGTAAACAGATATATAGTACTACCTTGTCCCATCCCCTTTCTAACTGATGCATGATTCTTTCCTTTTTTTGTAGCCACTTGATTTTTATATAGATTAACAAGTATTCTCCTTATCTCGGTGTTTTAATCTGATGTCTTTAAAATCCTAAACATCTTATCGCAACTATATCAAAATTTTCTAAATCAATAAACACCATAAAAATATGTTTGTTCTTCTTAAAGCCAGATATGTTTTTCTTGTGGTGTGGTTTTTCCTAAGCACAAACTAATCTTTACCTACTTTCTATTGTATAGTACCCTGGTCAATAAATTTGAAGCATGCGATGTTAGATTTATGATGTGATAATTCTCACATTTTTCGGCTTTTGATTTCATAGAAAAGTGTGAAAATGAAACTTTAGTAAAATCATTTGAAATCTCTCCTTTGATATCACTTTGAATAATCTTTGCATTCTTTCTACTAGGCTTGTACTAGGGATTTCAGAAGTTCTGTAGGAATCTCATCAGTTCCAACCTTATTTGGTTTCGTATAATTCAAAGCTCTGTCAAATTCTGTGCTTAACACAGGATCTCCTAAGTCACCAAGGTCAACATCATCTACTTTTCCAAAACACTGTTGTTGGAATCATTAGCATCATACAGTTTCTCTATGTGTTCCTTCCAACGGTTAGCTCTACTCCGAGAGCTTAAAAGAGGTTTGCCATCAACAGGTTAAATGTTTGTACAACTTTTCTTCAATTCAAAAGAATAATGAATATATGAATGGGACTTAGGAGAAAAGCATATGTGATAAAGGATGGTTCATCGTCGAGTGAGCATGGGATGAATTAATACTGGAAAACAAAAAGAAGGAGACAGATATTAACGTTGAAAAGCAAAATATTTTACGAGCAACTAGAATAACAGAGAATATTGATTAGGAATAAAATATTGAAACGATGTAAGTGAAGTCTGGAGACTGAAAGAGGGAAGTGAATGTATGTTTTGTTAATAAGGAGTCATATTTTAAAAAAGAAGAACATTAACACCTGAAGAATTAAATAAAAAAGAAAATAATCATATAAAATTTCAATTAGAGAAAAAGAAGAGAAATATAAAGGAACCTATAAGGCAAATATTGAAAGAAACAGTACGATGAAGAAAATTATAGAAGGATAAAGTGTTTTTTTAGGAAGAGACGATAACAGAAAGGAGGATCTGGTATAAAAGTATAGGAGAAAGGACAAAATAGTATGAAGTAGGTGGAAGTTCTAAATCCGAAGAGTCAGCTGAGAAACAATATCGGGATGGTAAACGTTTTTATTAAACCGCAATTGAAGATAGGAGGCGATCAGACGGAGTGTGGAGAGTGGAGAAAAGTAAATTTATGAATTGCGCAATCTTAAACAATTTGAAGCCATACCGTCACTGATAATGGAACTTTCCGGAAAGTAAAACAGTCCGACTTAGCTGATAACATTTATCCTGTGATTTTAGAATGGCATATCATGCATGGAGTAACGTGACCTTCATTGGCCCAAACAAGGAAATTAAAATCATATAAAACGACTCACTGGCAAGTAATTTTGTCGTTTGCGGAACATGAGCGTATTTTACCATGAATCAGATTAATTGAATAGTAAGGTTATATTGGGACGATAAACCCAATTAATATCATACCTGCCCATGATATACAGTGTGTTACAAAAAGGTACGGCCAAACTTTCAGGAAACATTCCTCACACACAAACAAAGAAAATATGTTAAGTGCACATGTGTCCGGAAACGCTTACTTTCCATGTTAGAGCTCATTTTAGTTTCGTTAGTATGTACTGTACTTCCATGGCCCCCACGCTCTCCTGACCTCAACCCTCTTGACTTCCATTTGTGGGGGCATTTGAAAGCCCTTGTCTACGCAACCCCGGTACCAAATGTAGAGACTCTTCGTGCTCGTATTGTGGACGGCTGTGATACAATACGCCAGCGGTCGGCAACTCGCGGCCCGCGGGCCGCATGCGGCCCGTGACCTCTCTATTTGCGGCCCGTGTCCGTCTTATAAAAATCATATCGAAAGCCCATATTATAAAATAATAAAATATAAATACATAAAAGAGTGAACACGATCTAACAGCGCAGCGAATGAACTAC